>JACEFZ010002737.1:1479251-1746710 GCA_014155875.1 Cepaea nemoralis | reverse complement strand
ATCATCACTCATGCATACTATCTCATTATTTATATTTCTCTTTCTCTTGTTCTCTCTGTCTCCTCCTCCCTCCACCCCATTCTCTCTCTCTCTCTCTCTCTCTCTCTCTCTCTCTCTCATTATTTCTCTCGTTCTCTTTTTTATCTATCTCTCTCCCTACCTGTTTGACTCTCTCCCTCCCTCCTTCCCAATATGTCCCACTCTCATTGTTTCTCTCATTCTCTTTCTCTTTTTCTCTGTCTCTCTCCCTATCTGTATGTCTCTCTCCCTCCATCCCTCTATGTCTCTCTCTCTCTTACTCATTATTTCTGTCATTCTCTTTCTTTTTTTCTTTTCTTCTCTACCCCCCCCCCCCCCCCCCCCACCCACTAAATCTCTCTCTCTCTCTCTCTCTCTCTCTCTCTCTATCTCTCTCTCTCTCTCTCTCTCTCTCTCTCTCTCAGTCCCGAAGCAGTTTCCTGCCATGGGTCTATGATGGAATAGGGCCATCTCATGTTGTAGACCTGGATGCAGACAGGAACAGTTTGAGTCAGTGTTCCCTTCACCCAGCACTCACACCATGAACTGGTAGATCACACAGTGTTGTAGACTGGATGCAAGCAGGAACAGTTTGAGTCAGTGTTCCCTTCACCCAGCACTCACACCATGAACTGGTAGATCACACAGTGTTGTAGACTTGGATGCAGACAGGAACAGTTTGAGTCAGTGTTCCCTTCACCCAGCACTCACACCATGAACTGGTAGATCACACAGTGTTGTAGACTTGGATGCAAGCAGGAACAGTTTGAGTCAGTGTTCCCTTCACCCAGTACTCACACCATGAACTGGTAGATCACACAGTGTTGTAGACTTGGATGCAGGCAGGAACAGTTTGAGTCAGTGTTCCCTTCACCCAGCACTCACACCTTGAACTGGTAGATCACACAGTGTTGTAGACTTGGATGCAGGCAGGAACAGTTTGAGTCAGTGTTCCCTTCACCCAGTACTCACACCATGAACTGGTAGATCACACAGTGTTGTAGACTTGGATGCAGGCAGGAACAGTTTGAGTCAGTGTTCCCTTCACCCAGCACTCACACCTTGAACTAGTAGATCACACAGTGTTGTAGACTTGGATGCAGGCAGGAACAGTTTGAGTCAGTGTTCCCTTCACCCAGTACTCACACCATGAACTGGTAGATCACACAGTGTTGTAGACCTGGATGCAGGCAGGAACAGTTTGAGTCAGTGTTCCCTTCACCCAGCACTCACACCATGAACTGGTAGATCACACAGTGTGGTAGACCTGGATGCAGGCAGGAACAGTTTGAGTCAGTGTTCCCTTCACCCAGCACTCACACCTTGAACTGGTAGATCACACAGTGTTGTAGACTTGGATGCAAGCAGGAACAGTTTGAGTCAGTGTTCCCTTAACCCAGCACTCACACCATGAACTGGTAGATCACACAGTGTTGTAGACCTGGATGCAGGCAGGAACAGTTTGAGTCAGTGTTCCCTTCACCCAGCACTCACACCTTGAACTGGTAGATCACACAGTGTTGTAGACCTGGATGCAGGCAGGAACAGTTTGAGTCAGTGTTCCCTTCACCCAGCACTCACACCCTGAACTGGTAGATCACACAGTGTTGTAGACCTGGATGCAGGCAGGAACAGTTTGAGTCAGTGTTCCCTTCACCCAGTACTCACACCATGAACTGGTAGATCACACAGTGTTGTAGACCTGGATGCAGGCAGGAACAGTTTGAGTCAGTGTTCCCTTCACCCAGCACTCACACCATGAACTGGTAGATACCACAGTGTTGTAGACTTGGATGCAAGCAGGAACAGTTTGAGTCATTGTTCCCTTCACCCAGCACTCACACCATGAACTGGTAGATACCACAGTGTTGTAGACCTGGATGCAGGCAGGAACAGTTTGAGTCAGTGTTCCCTTCACCCAGCACTCACACCATGAACTGGTAGATACCACAGTGTTGTAGACCTGGATGCAGGCAGGAACAGTTTGAGTCAGTGTTCCCTTAACCCAGCACTCACACCATGAACTGGTAGATCACACAGTGTTGTAGACTTGGATGCAGGCAGGAACAGTTTGAGTCAGTGTTCCTTCACCCAGCACTCACACCATGAACTGGTAGATCCACACAGTGTTGTAGACCTGGATGCAGGCAGGAACAGTTTGAGTTCAGTGTTTCCCTTCACCCAGTACTCACACCCATGAACTGGTAGATCACACAGTGTTGTAGACTTGGATGCAGGCAGGAACAGTTTGAGTCAGTGTTCCCTTCACCCAGCACTCACACCATGAACTGGTAGATCACACAGTGTTGTAGACTTGGATGCAGGCAGGAACAGTTTGAGTCAGTGTTCCCTTCACCCAGGACTCACACCATGAACTGGTAGATCACACAGTGTTGTAGACCTGGATGCAGGCAGGAAACAGTTTGAGTCAGTGTTCCCTTCACCCAGCCCTCACACCATGAACTGGTAGATCACACAGTGTTGTAGACCTGGATGCAGGGCAGGAACAGTTTGAGTCAGTGTTCCCTTCACCCAGCACTCACACCTTGAACTGGTAGATCACACAGTGTTGTAGACCTGGATGCAGGCAGGAACAGTTTGAGTCAGTGTTCCCTTCACCCAGCACTCACACCATGAACTGGTAGATCACACAGTGTTGTAGACTTGGATGCAGGCAGGAACAGTTTGAGTCAGTGTTCCCTTCACCCAGCACTCACACCATGAACTGGTAGATCACACAGTGTTGTAGACCTGGATGCAGGCAGGAACAGTTTGAGTCAGTGTTCCCTTCACCCAGCACTCACACCATGAACTGGTAGATCACACAGTGTTGTAGACTTGGATGCAGGCAGGAACAGTTTGAGTCAGTGTTCCCTTCACCAGCACTCACACCATGAACTGGTAGATCACACAGTGTTGTAGACTTGGATGCAGGCAGGAAACAGTTTTGAGTCAGTGTTCCCTTCACCCAGCACTCACACCATGAACTGGTAGATCACACAGTGTTGTAGACCTGGATGCAGGCAGGAACAGTTTGAGTCAGTGTTCCCTTCACCCAGCACTCACACATGAACTGGTAGATCACACAGTGTTGTAGACTTGGATGCAGGCAGGAACAGTTTGAGTCAGTGTTCCCTTCACCAGCACTCACACCATGAACTGGTAGATCACACAGTGTTGTAGACTTGGATGCAAGCAGGAACAGTTTGAGTCAGTGTTCCCTTCACCCAGTACTCACACCATGAACTGGTAGATCACACAGTGTTGTAGACCTGGATGCAGACAGGAACAGTTTGAGTCAGTGTTCCCTTCACCCAGCACTCACACCTTGCATGTCCCTTGATGGATGTTGCGATCAACCCAAGGCTGATTATCTAAGCAAGTGTACATACAGCAGTTTGCCATTGCTTTCTGAACCAGAATTCAATATTGAAGCCCAACTTTATACTGGTGTAGGGGTTGAACCGCCTACCTCACCATCAGCCAACGGGAAGTTTCAGAGCGAGCACTCTTATCCCTTGGATCACGTGCTAAATACGACCTAAAGATCTGGCCCTTGACATAGACCGACAAGCAGGTCTTAACTCTGTTCCTGGTGGTTTTGTCCTGTCGTGAAATAAATCACATGCTTATATAATACTGTCAGCTTATTTTCAAAATAAGCATCCTAGAACATCTCTGTGTATGGAAATAAAAAGTATTTAGAGCATATGGTGCTCTACCAATATTTTTATGGACCAATCCTCACTCGATGGGTAATGGGGTCATTATCACACCGGCGGTCTTAAATTCCTATAACACTTCTTGAGACCCATTTTAGCTGGGTCGACCTTGTAGCCTGTGTCGCTTTCTAAAACCATCGATAGGAACATCATCGATGGGGATCCGAACACAAAGACCAGGCTGGCAGCGAGCTGGCCATTGCTTTTCCGTGGCTCCCTCAGATTGTATGATTGCGTGCAAAATGTGTCCAGATTGTATGATTCCTGTTCGCTGTTATTCGTGTGGTGTTTTTGGTGTCAAATTGTGCAGTGCATTTTGGTGCCAGCTGTATTTTCGGGGGGCTTTTCGCAAGCCGAATCTTATAATATGAAACTATGTCACTAGTTCTTTTTCTTTACTACCTTAGAAAGCTGGAATTTAAAAATTTACAGGTAAAGGAACACTCGTTATAATTTTACGCCCTTGTCAGTACAGGTGAAGTTACATCAACCGTTTATTGTTGCAGTTTGTTTCTTGTAATATGTCTTTAAAATTTTAAGGCAAATGGTTGTTGCTTGTTTTATTCTGTTTTCAACACTTTCACGTGACAGTTCATGTTTGTTTGCACTTATATTTGTTCCGTGTTTGTTTACATTTTAAATGCTAAGCCGACCACAGTAGAAACTTTTCAACGTTTAACATTTACGTTTGCTAGATACATTCTTCTTCTCCTGCCCTTTGTCCACTAAGGGGGTATAGATATACTCTCAACCCAAGCCGTCCTCTGTGGCCAAGACCTGCAACTCCCTCCATGCCCTCCCTATATTATTGTCTTCTGCCCTTAATTATCTTCCCCCGTGAGAGTGTAGGTCTCCCATTATTTCGTTCGACGTGTGGGTTCCAAACAAGAGATTGTCTATTTATATTATCCACAGGTATTTCCAGTGAGCAGGTCTCCGTGGCAAAAGCGTTACGGATGCGGTTCGTAATCTCGCTTACCTGCGTTCGAAACACAGCTGCGACTGATTTGGCAGCAGACCGTGTCGCGCTGGGTTTTAACGTTATGGTATGGGAATCGGTCGTTCAGAAAACAATGGCAAACTACTGAACGTAAACTTGCCAAGACAACAACAGCAGTGCTGGCGTTGACAGCGATGTCCTGTAAACAGGATATGCACACACACACAAAATGTCCAATGTGTGCCCTGCCCATGCTAGATACATTCCTGCCCTCACTAGATACATTCCTGCCCTCACTAGATACATTCCTGCCCTTGCTAGATACATTCCTGCCTTTGCTAGATACATTCCTGCCCTCACTAGATACATTCCTGCCCTCACTAGATACATTCCTGCCCTTGCTAGATACATTCCTGCCTTTGCTAGATACATTCCTGCCCTCACTAGATACATTCCTGCCCTCACTAGATACATTCCTGCCCTTGCTAGATACATTCCTGCCCTTGCTAGATACATTCCTGCCCTTGCTAGATACATTCCTGCCCTTGCTAGATACATTCCTGCCCTTGCTAGATACATTCATAGCCTTGCTAGATACATTACAGCCCTTGCTAGATACATTACTGCCCTTGCTAGATACATTCCTGCCCTCACTAGATACATTCCTGCCCTTGCTAGATACATTCTTGCCCTTGCTAGATACATTCCTGCCCTTGCTAGATACATTTCTGCCCTTGCTAGATACATTCCAGCTCTCGCTAGATACATTCCTGCCCTCACTAGATACATTCCTGCCCTCACTAGATACATTCCTGCCCTCACTAGATACATTCCTGCCCTCACTAGATACATTCCTGTCCTCGCTAGATACATTCCTGCCCTTGCTAGATACATTCCTGCCCTTGCTAGATACATTCCTACCCTCGGTAGATACATTCCTGCCCTCACTAGATACAATCATGCCCTCACTAGATACATTCCTGCCCTCACTAGATACATTCCTGTCCTTGCTAGATACATTCCTGCCCTTGCTAGATACATTCCTACCCTTGGTAGATACATTCCTGCCCTTGCTAGATACATTCCTGCCCTCACTAGATACATTCCTGCCCTCGCTAGATACATTCCTGCCCTTGCTAGATACATTCCTGCCCTTGCTAGATACATTCCTACCCTCGGTAGATACATTCCTGCCCTCACTAGACACAATCATGCCCTCACTAGATACATTCCTGCCCTCACTAGATACATTCCTGTCCTTGCTAGATACATTCCTGCCCTTGCTAAATACATTCCTGCCCTTGCTAGATACAGTCCAGCCCTCACTAGATACATTCCTGCCCTTGCTAGATACAGTCCAGCCCTCACTAGATACATTCCTGCCCTCACTAGATACAATCATGCCCTCACTAGATACATTCCTGCCCTCACTAGATACATTCCTGCCCTTGCTAGATACATTCCTGCCCTTGCTAAATACATTCCTGCCCTTGCTAGATACAGTCCAGCCCTTGCTATATAGATAAAAAGTAAATAAGTAAAGGACCCGTTTACCAGTCTTGCGGCACATTGGGGAAATGGTGCTGGACCCAATAATTATATAAACCAACCGGCACTCGGTGGGTGATGTGGTCACTATCTCGCCGTCCGCCTTTACTTCCCAATACGTTTTTGGCAGCCATGTTAGACTGGGTTGACCGGGGAGTCAAAGCCAGTGTTTATGCAACACGTATCCATCCAGCCGCGGATCGAACCATGACCATCTGGTCAACAGACGAGTGTCTAGCCACTACCGCAGCTGAATTCATCTAATAGACGGGAATAGTTGTTACAGAACAGCGTGCACGCCATCGTGAACGGCTAACTGACACCAACTGCCGCGCAAACACGGTTAATAGATATCTATAATTCAAAACGATATATTCCCTTAGTGAATTTCAACACAGACGCTATAAATAACATACACCGAAGCGTTATATATTAGTCGATTCCAGCCGTTACTATGCAAACAGAAGGACTTTCGTGGATATAACGTTCTACACATTCGCGCAGTACCCGCTACGATATACATCATATTTCAACCAAAGTATCATTCATTTTTTTCGCATAACATGAACTCTGCAGTATGTACCTGACGAGATGTTGCGAAATATGCCAGGCAAGAAATCGTTTCTTTATTTTATTTATGGCGTCTGTGGTAATAGATATCTGTGAAATGCTCATTATGGGGCGTGGAGCGGAAGTGGATGTTCAAACAATAAGGTGTCGACTTTTGGCAGCGTTGACGTGAAACACTGTTTAATAGGCCAGTTTAAAACTTATACCATAAACATGGCAACTAAGAAATATACAAGATGTGATTATAGTATGCCAAAGCAAGCAAGGGTGATATGATATTTTTTTTAAATATTGCATATCCCTTATAGTACCGGTCTCTGTGGCTAAGAGCTTGCGAACGCGGTTTGTGAGCCCGTATACCCGGGTTCGAAACACGGCGGTGCTGGTGTTTTCGAAAAAAGTATAGGAGCCGGTCGTTCAGAAAGCAATGGCAAACTACTGAACGTAAAATTTGCCCAGGAATCACGAACAGCGAAAATGCTGGGGTTGACTGCTACGTCTTGTGAAGGACATGCAACATAATTTTTTTAATCCCTTACAGGACGTTGCAGTCAACACCAGCATTGTTTTCAGTCGTTGTTGATGTTCTTGACAAGATTACGCTCCGTAGTTTGCCATTGCTTTCTGAGCGACTGGCTCACATACCCCCTAAGTAACCAACGCGACGCGATCCGCTGCCGGATCTCGGGCAGCCGTGTTTCTCACGTTGATACACGGATTACGGAGAAAGTCTTTAACACCTTCGCCAGGGAGACCGGCCATATGATATACATATTGAATTAAAGCTGTACGAGACTTAACAGACATGGAACTAAAGAAATATTAAACTAAAGCTTTATGAGACTTAACTGACATGAGATTAAAGACCAGACATATTGGGACCCTCGATGTAAGTTTAAGAAATTATACATGACTTGGACATACAATTTTACCACTCTTGAATTTATGTTAAGATAAGACAGGGAACGTGAAATCGAAATGGGGCGTGGATCTAAACTGGAGTTTGAATTCTAAGATCTAAACTGGAGTTTGAATTCTAACTGAAGGCGAATACAAGACATGGAACTAAACTGGAGTTTGAATTCTAACTGAAAGCGAATACAAGACATGGACCTAAACTGGAGTTTGAATTCTAACTGAAGGCGAATACAAGACATGGACCTAAACTAGAGTTTGAACTCTTAACTGCAGGCGAATACAAGACATGAAACTAAACTGGGGTTTGAATTCTAACTGAAGGCGAATACAAGACATGGAACTAAACTGGAGTTTGAATTCTAACTGAAGGCGAATACAAGACATGGAACTAAACTGGAGTTTGAATTCTAACTGAAGGCGTAATACAAGACATGGACCTAAACTAGAGTTTGAACTCTTAACTGCAGGCGAATACAAGACATAGAACTTAACTGGAGTTTGAATTCTAACTGAAGGCGAATACAAGACATGGAACTAAACTGAAGTTTGAATTCTAACTGAAGGCGAATACTAGACATGGAACTAAACTAGAGTTTGAACTCTTAACTGCAGGCGAATACAAGACATGGAACTAAACTGGAGTTTGAATTCTAACTGAAGGCGAATACAAGACATGGAACTAAACTGGAGTTTGAATTCTAACTGAAGGCGAATACATTTATTGTGGATCAAGAAGAAGTAAAATACTGAAATTCTACAAGATCTGAACACAGGAAACCGCTGCGAAAGACTTGATGACCATATTTTGGGACATCAAAAGTCCTATATTGGTGCATTTCCAGGAAAGGCTGAATCTGACTAATGCTTGATATAGCGACATTGCAAACTGAAGCTAACGAATGATACGGTCGAAACGCCGGAGACCTCCCTCCATAACAGTAGTTTTGCTGCACGACAACGCTCACCTCATACGGCAGTGCATACGGTGGATACTCTAGGTGCTCTGAAATTTGAGGTCTTGAAACGTCGACTTTGTGCCATCGGACTTTCACTTGTTTGAACCTTTGAAAGAACATTTGCGGAGTCAGACGTTCGGGGATGACAACGAGATCATGGAGGCGGTGCAAAATTTGATGAAGGCCAAATCCAAAAACGTTTTCCTAGAAGGCATCAAAAGCTGGTGTACAGGAGGACCAAGTTTTGCTCAAGGCAGGGGGACTATGTTGAGAATAATACACAAAATTTCTGGTTAGCTGTTGTTTACAAAAAAGAAAAAATATGTGATTGTTATTCGTAAAGTTCATGTTACTTAATGACTTCCCCTTGTATATGATAGCTGGCAGCACATGTTTTTCCCCCTCCCCGACTCTCCACCTCCTCGACCCTCCTCCTCCCCTTCCGAAAATAGAAATGCGTATCTAACCGTTCTCTTCTTTTTGACCTTCAATTGAAGTCACCCCTATCGTATTAAACAGTGAGTTCCGAGCACGTGCTAAACCTGTGCATGTAAATACACATGAAAAAGAAAAAAAAACTTATCTAATTGGCAAAACATGAGATCTGTGGAGGTAACACTCACAACACTTCCGAACCAAGTTGCTCGTTCTTTTGCCAAACACGAAAACAAATAAATACACAAACAAAAAGATTACACTATAAAAACGACAAGGCTCGCGTGCCTAAATGCAGCGCGTGCCGATAAACAACGCTGTGATAAGGCAGAAAGGATTCGGCGAACTCCTAGGTAGAGTGTTCCTAAAAGTAGGAAGTTGAAATGGTAAATGCGAAATGGAGCTGTTATGTATATAGTACCTACGGTGAACTAAATTAGTTATGTTTGTAGTAACTACGGTGAGTAAAATTTGGTATGTGTATAGTAATTA
The DNA here is from genome assembly GCA_014155875.1 of Cepaea nemoralis. Lineage (NCBI taxonomy): Eukaryota > Metazoa > Mollusca > Gastropoda > Stylommatophora > Helicidae > Cepaea > Cepaea nemoralis. The sequence continues at coordinate 1,737,111 of JACEFZ010002737.1, read as the reverse complement.
TGGTAAGCCTGGATAGAACAGAGTGGCAGGGAGTGACCAGGGGGTCTCACCGGACACACAGTCAGACTGCAGCTGGTACCAGTAGTATTGGGACTCTTCGCTGACTGTTGAAGATGAGGATGGAGCATGTATGGGAATGTCCCGAGTGCTGTGATGTTGGTTCTTGACTCAACTTTTGTTTTAAAATGTGTAATATAAGAATATGGTCCTCCGTGGCTAAGGTCTTACGGACGCGATTCGTAATTCCGCTTACACGCTTTCGAAACACAAGCTGCGACCGATTTGGCAGCAAACCGCGTTGCGCTGGGTTAACGTATTGGTATGGGAGCCGGTCGTTCAGAAAGCAATGGCAACTACTGAACGTAAACTTGCCTAGACATCAACAACAGCAGAAAAATGCTGGTGTTGACAGCGATGTCCTGTAAATAGGATATGCAATAAAAAAAATATACGGAGTAACTTCATGCGGTTGGAGTCTTGTTTTTAACAGTCAAATAACAAAACCGTATGGAGGAAACACCCAACGCCTAATCTCAGTCAGTCCGTCTTGTGTTGTGCGGAATTGTCTTCTTCTTCTTCTTCTTCTTCTTCCTCTTTCTTCTTCTTCTTCTTCTTCTTCTTCTTCTTCTTCTTCTTCTTCTTCTTCTTCTTCTTCTTCTTCTTCTTCTTCTTCTTCCTCCTCCTCCTCCTCCTTCGCCTCCTCTTCCTGTTCCTCTTTCTCTCCTTCTACTACTACTACTACTACTACTACTACTACTACTACTACTACTACTACTACTACTACTACTACTACTACTACTACTACTACTACTACCACTACCACCACCACAACTACTACTACTACTACTACTACTACTACTACTACTACTACTACTACTACTACTACTACTACCACTACCACCACCACTACTACTACTACTACTACTACTACTACTACTACTACTACATTCTCCTAATGAAGCAGTCCCTCAACCAACTCACCCCAAACCCTTGGTAGACCTATTCATGATCAGTTGGATGTTGCGGGTAATGTTTTCTCAGGGATGTGGTAACCATTCTGACACGAACTCTCCGCAGTGGCCTCCTACGTCATGCTTTATAACTTAAAGCGTTACTATACTTTGCTTCTCCTGGGCCTAACCAACCTGCGAAACAATTAACCAGCCTACCAAACAAGGAACCGGCCAACAAACCTATCAAACAACCAACCAACCTGCCAAACAACCAACAAACCTACCCAACAACCAACCAACCTACCAAACAATATGCCAGCCATCAGCCAACCTACCAAACAACCAACCTACCAACTAACCAACCTACCAAACAACCAACCTACCAAACAACCAACCTACCAAACAGTCAACCTACCAACTAACCAACCTACCAAACAACCAACCTACCAACTAACCAACCTACCAAACAACCAACCTACCAGCTAACCAACCTACCAAACAACCAACCTACCAAACAACCAACCTACCAAACAACCAACCTACCAACTAACCAACCTACCAACTAACCAACCTACCAAACAACCAACCTACCAACTAACCAACCTACCAAACAACCAACCTACCAACTAACCAACCTACCAAACACCCAACCTACCAACTAACCAACCTACCAAACAACCAACCTACCAAACAGTCAACCTACCAACTAACCAACCTACCAACTAACCAACCTACCAAACAACCAACCTACCAACTAACCAACCTACCAAACAACCAACCTACCAAACAACCAACCTACCAAACAACCAACCTACTAAACAACCAACCTACCAAACAGTCAACCTATCAACTAACCAACCTACCAAACCACCAACCTACCAAACCACCAACCTATCAAACAGTCAACCTACCAACTAACCAACCCACCATATAATATATGTTGCATAGAACAGAATGAGTAATGAAAATACAACGTATTTGGCCGCAGTTGTGATTCCCATTGGTTGACTTACCTAGCGACGACAGTGATAACGGCTGGCGTCACCTGACAACGATATACAAGTCAGCGGCAGATAACCACGATGGAGATGCGAGAACAATGCTGGCACTTTGAGATTGCAACACGTGGAAGAGGCCATTGCCACATGTGTGTGTGGGAGCGGGAGGCGTGTGTGCGTCTGTCCTTGTGCGTGTGAGATGAGGGAAGTAAACACGTCCTTGTGGGGAACAAGTGTGGTATGCGTAGGAAATGAGGCACATCTGCCTAGTTTATGACAGTTTAGCCGAGAAGGAAAATAACTGTTGTCTTTAGCACTGAAGGGTTATTTTGTTTCTGCGGTTACCTTGGTTCCGTGACTTGTGATCTTTTATTTGTCTGGTTACATTACCGGCTCTGTCGCGAAGGTGTGCCGACGCAATTCGTGATCCCGTATATCACGTTCGAAACACAGCTGCGGGAGATTTCGAAGCGGGCGTTGGTTTTAATACAGTGGTATGTGTGCCGGTCGTTCAGAAAGCAATGGCAAAATACTGAAAGTAAGCTTGCCAAGAAATCACAAACAGCCCAGAACTTTCTGGGGTTGACTGCGACGTCCTGAGAAGGATATGCAACTAAATTTTTTACATAAACACCAGAGTTTGAAATCAAGAGTGGAGTTAAGCAAGGTTGTGTACTAGCCCCCACCCTCTTTGGGATATACTTTTCACTTCTACTGAAATATGCCTTTCGTGACCAGGATGACGGTATATACATTCACTCACGCTCAGATGGTGGCCTCTATAATGCTCAGAGATTGAAGGCCAAGACCAAAATTAGCAGGGTACTAATCAGAGAGTTGCTTTTTGCGGATGATGCTGCGATTACGACCCACTCTGAGGAAGAATTACATCATCTACTATCTGCATTCTCCAATGCTTGTTCTGAATTTGGTTTAACAATTAACAAAAAGAAGACACGGATTATGTCACAAGGTGCACATGGTGTACCATCAATATTTATTGACGACGCCGAACTGAAGATAGTAGACCATTTTACATATCTAGGATCAGAGGTAAATAGCAAATTATCCCTCGATCAGGAAATCAACATCCGGATTGGCAAGGCAGCAACAACAATGAACATGTTAGCAAAAAGAGTCTGGGAGAACAGGAAGCTTACTGCCAAAACAAAAGTCCTCGTCTACCAAGCCTGTGTCCTTAGTACTCTTCTTTATGGCAGTGAAACCTGGACAACTTACTCACGCCAAGAGAAACGTTTAAACAGCTTTCATATGCGGTGTCTGCGAAGAATACTTGGTATTAAGTGGCAAGACAAAGTCACAAATACTGAAGTATTGGAAAGATCAGGTTGTGTGACGGTGTATTCCATGCTCAGTCTTCGTAGACTTAGATGGATAGGACACGTTAGGAGGATGGATGATGGCAGAATACCAAAGGACATCTTTTTTGGTGAATTACAGACGGGTAGGAGATCTCAGTGTCGGCCTCTACTACGATACAAAGATGTGTGTAAGCGGGACATGATTGATACAGGCATTGATAATGCACATTGGGAGCACTTCGCCGCTGAACATGTCGCATGGAGGGCAACTATCAGAAATGGAATAAAGACAAAGGAGAAAATGATTGCAGATAAAGCACACACAGAGCGTGAGAGACGTAAGATGGTGCAAAATGGTGGAAATGACCATGTTTTCACATGCACCTACTGTGGGCAAACATTTGCAGCAAGAATTGGCCTTACCAGCCACACTCGCCACCGCCATGGATCGTAGTTATTAAGCTTTTTTGAAGTACAATGTACCAAACTATCGTCTGTCAAGACGGAAAGGTGCCAATGTAATGTAATATATATATATATAATTCCAGTCCATCTTTTTGTGTTGCCTACCCACCTGTAACGTTGTCTTCCTCGTGGACGCGTCCTCTTCACATTTCCCTTCGCATTTCTTTTAACGAGACTTCCGGTGAAGATGGCGAGGGACGGTTGTGGTGTACTGTGACCGCTCCTTTTTTTCGCGTAGGAGATGGATATTTTCATCTCCTGCGTGTAAATTGTGCGCCAGGATGTAAATCATAAGTTTCTTCTCAATATCTTCGCCGATTCTACGGAATTCGTGCATCTGAGTGAAGCACTCCTTGAGTGAGTTTTCGCAGCGTGTGTGTTCCTGTGGTGTTTAGTTTTTCAACATGGCGGAACTGCGTGTGTGCTCCGTGTGGAGGGCAGTCAACCTAACAAGGCGACGGGGAAGGCGTAAGTGACAAGGCAGACGAGGTGAAGCAAGACGTTTTAGACTCAAATGCGACCGTCTGAGCCTCAGGAATACTCGTATTCTATATTGGAATTGTGCCAGCGCAGAACAACGAGGTCCCTATTCTGGAAAACCTGGTATACAGGAACGACATTGTAGCGCTTCAGGAGACCAGACTCGGTGCTAATTCACTTAATATTGCCAGTTTCCAATGTTTCTACAACAGGCGACGCCTGGGAATGGCGATTCTCATTCGCTACACTTTAGTGGTTTCAGAGCTGGACATGTTGAGATGGGACAGTGACGACATACAAATACAGGCGGTTAGAGTTCAATCCGGTCTACCATTCGTGTTGGTTAATGTTTATGATGTAACGCGAGTGTGGATTTCCAGAAGTGGCAGTGCTTAAGTGACATATTAGGTTACGAGAGGAATGTTATTTTCTGTGGAGATTTCAACGCTAAAGCCAGATCATGGGGAAACATTTCCTCCAACACACAGCGGGAGGAGCTTGAGGTTGCACTTGAAACCATTGACCTGGTTTGTATCAACAGTGGCTGTGTCACCAGGAAAACAAGTCGTCCAGATGTCATTGTATATATTTGTATAGACCAATGAGCAATCGAAGACCGAAGTGCCCAGAATCACTCCGGCTGCTTCTCCTCCCCATAATAATTCCTGGTACCCATGTTAAGTTCGATCGGCCTGGGAGTCGTAGTCATCTTTGTTAAAGAAATCCCTGCCTCGTTGAGGATTTGAACATATGACCGCAGGGCCAATAGGTAAGCGTGAAACGACAGCACAGCACTATGGGCATTACCACACTGCGCTCCATCCTCCTGTTCAACAGCCAGCGAAGAGTCATACTGCTAATGGTTCCAACTGCCATCTCATTGGAAATTCTCCTGGTCTTCTCTCTCAGTTTACTTTCAGTAGTTGCGAATTCCTTGGACTGCCTAGTAACTAACAACGACTGATTGAAAGAGGCTAATGAAACTAGAACATTATGTTCGACAACAAGAATGAGGCAAACAGCTTTCTTTGGTCATGTGATGAGAAGAGAGGCATTAGAGAACATCGTGACGACTGGAAAGATCAGGGGAAAGAGGCAGGGGCAGACCAAGATAAACGATGCTGGGTGGATTGAGACTGCAGCATGGAGGAGTATCATCAGCAGAGTTGATCCAGAATACCAAAGACCGAGATCCGTGGAAAGACATGAACGCCTACGCCAGCTATTAAGGCACTTGATGATGATGGTGATTTTGCCATTGTTTTCTGTACGACTGACGTGTAAACCATTATGAAAATCAACGCTAGCTGCGGCTGATGACAAACCTGCATGTTAGGATCATAAAACGTCGTTCACTTCTCCCAAGCTTTCTGACAAAAACAAACAAGTCAGCGGAGTTAAAAGGGTTGCATTAAAGCATACACAGATAAGAACAACAACAACAACAACAACAACAATGAGGAGCATGGCAATGGAAACGTTCCTTGTGATGGTAAATACATATGAGGAAAATGAAAACATAATTGTCTGCGTATTTTATGTAATAGACAGTTAAAGTTAGTTGCATATCCTTTACAGGACGCTGCAGTCAACCCCATCATTTTATTTTTTTGCTATTCGTAATTTCTTCTACGGGATCTTTTGCAACACAAAAAGATGGACTGGAATTTACGTTCAGTAGTTTGCCGTTGCTTTCTGAAATATCGGCGTTCATACCATCTTACAAAGTAACCAGCGCAACAGTTACAGTAGCAGATAATAGTAATGAAATATTGAAGCGTGTGGTTGTAAAAGATGTGACCATCGAAATTTACAGATATGACAGGAATAGGTAGTTGAAGAAGTGTAAGAAAATACAGTCTGAAAATTACAATATAATACAAATGAAAAACATATCAGTTACAATGTAGCAAGTGCAGGGTGTTTGTAAAGTCTCACTACACTTTGTATGTAGGTCAAATTTGAAAAATGAAATATATGACTTCATCGAAAAAAAAAAAAAATTCATTAAATTAGTTACAATAGTCACTGCTGTGGTCTAACGCTGTTTTTGGGGGAAGCTGGAAAGTACTAGTAAAGTATTCATTGTAACAGGTGTTGGAAATGTCCACCATGGGCTTAAAGCATGATTGTACATGTCTCTTCATATTTTCAAATACCTTCTGCAACGTGTATGTTGTTATTTACGTGTGTATTGCCATTTCGAAACACTTGTTCAACAACAACAAAATTTCTTCCCTTCATAACACCATTCTGTTTGGAGTGCAAAGAATTTCCCCAGCAGACGACAGCCATTCGCTGCATATTGCTTCACGATGGACTGGAGCACATTTTTTTATGACATCATGTACTTCACTTTTCAAAATTGTTCTACACACAAAGTGTAGTGAGACTTTACAAGCACCCTGTATAAAAGTGTTGCGACGTTTAAACATTGTAGTAATTGTTTTGTTCGTCACCAAGAAGCTTGCTGCTACGGATTTGTGATATGATAGCGCCATCACATGCATAGGCCTGAATGCACGGAGACATAGACGGCCAATGTTTCCCTCATTGTCGCAGGCGACGAGCCCAGGAATTGAACCCCCGTAACTTGTGTTTATGCTACCGCATTATGCTGTTATTACCGCACTGTGTTATTACCACAGTATTATGTTGTTATTTCCATCACTGTCATTATGCGCCATGCCGATAAGCTTGAGAGACGCCATGGTTCTCCATCTCATACGATCACAGGAGTCTAGGATCGGGGCTATGTTCTTGTCTCTATTAAACCATATGGCCAAGCCATCTAGATATTTATCTCTGCCTTCTCCTTGCTTTTTTCCCATCAGTCTTGCCAGTTATCACTAAGTTTTCCAGTATATTTATCCTCATTCATTCATTCATTCATTCATTCAGTAGCATGTCCTTTGCAGAACCTCGCTGCCATTACAACCCTCCGGAAAACTGCTCGATCACAAGCAAGATGTCCCGCGTCTGATACACCCATCTTGAGATCATCCGCCACATCCTGCAACCATCTTCTCTTTGACCTTCCTCTTCCTTTCTTCCCAGGCATATACCCCTCCATTATTCTTCTCTCCAAACTTTCGTGACGTTTCAAGTGACCAAAATATTTCAATTTTCTTTGTTTTATCGTCTTTAATAGCCAACCCTCTTAAATTTTCAGCTCTTGAAGTATGGATGCATTTGTTCTTTTCTTTACCCAAGATATTTTTAGAACCCTTCTGTAACATTTATATTCAAAAACAGTTATGCGCTGGTCAGCTTGTTTAGTAAGTGTCCAGGTCTCACAGGCGTATGTTGCAATATGATGCATGCTCTTAAAAATCTAATTTTTGTAGTTCTATCTGCCCCACTCCATAATTTATTAAGTTGTTTTAGTCTTTGAAGAGCAATTGATAGTCGTTGTTTAATTTCTTTAATTGTGTCACCATTGTTGGTAATCAATAACCCAAGATATTCAAAATGTTCCACCACCTCCAATCTTTCCTCATTAACATATATTTCTTCCTCCATAATAGTTTTAACTGTATGCATTATCTTTGTTTTTGCTATGTTAAGATATAAGTTGTGATTTTCACTATTTCTTTGGGTTGAGGTTATTAAGTTTTCTATACCAGTCTGTGATGTAGATAGTAATATTAATACTGTATCATCAGCATATCGAATCTCTGGTATTTCATGACCACCGATATTTAGGGAATCATATTGCTCCCTGGTTATATCATCTCTGACATTTCTCATTATGTTTTCCGCGTACAGGTTAAACAAATACAAATATTTCTCCTCATGATGTGCCCAAACAAATATTTCTCCTCATGATGTGCCCAATTGCCATATTATGTTGTTATTGCGACACTTTATTGTTGGAACCATATTTTGTTGTATATTTCAGAAGCCAGTTGTGCTGTGTACGCTCGGGCAGTGAAGGACTACGCCAACGTGTACGACCCCGGGAGCCTGGCTTTCAGAGAGGGAGATCTCATTACGGTAGGTTGATGCTGGTTATGGCTGTTTGATGCTGACTCTTTCTTGTGTTTGCTTTCTCTTTATCTTTAGTCGTCTGCGTACCTGTCTATCTATCCTGCGTGTCCAATTCTCAGCCCTTTGAGAATAAAGTTTGTTCGTTTATCCGTTCGTTCAAACTCGTAACATACCCTTTTCTGTCTATTTATTATGTTAGTTACCAGTGTATATCTGTCTGTCTGTCTGTCGGTCTGTCTGTCTGTCTGTCTGTCTGTCTGTCGGTCCGTCCGTCCGTCCGTCCGTCTGTCTGTCTGTCTACCTGCCTGTATAGTTAGATCTAATGTTCTGGTTGCATTTGCCTCTTCCAGGCAATCATAGTTAGTTAATCTGGCAGTGCGTAGTATTCGCAGCATTCGTCTCAGGAACCACATCTTCGTTGCTTCCAAGGTTTTCCTGATTTGCTCACTAACGTTCCATGATCGGCAGCCATACAGCAAAACATGCTCTGCACAACATTTCAGCACTCTCTTTCCTTCATTCAGTGATAGTGACTTGTTACATAAGATCCTTTTCATTTTCTAGAATCCAGTTTTGCTTGACCTATTATTCTGCTTTGCTTGCTTGCTTGTGTTCGTTGGCTTGAGTTCCAACGCGAAGTCCTGTATGTCGGATGAAGGCATCCTGTTGTCCAACATCAGTGTGATGTCATACAGGACCTGAGGTTTTGCGTGAGGATCCGTTGTCCCATGTCTGGCTTATTGGTGTGCAGACTGGTGGTTCCTCGCCGTACAGGCAGACACTCTCCGACTTCAGAGGAATCGGCGATCCTGCTGACTTTAGCCAGGACCCCGAAGGGACCTGTTGCCCAGGACGCTCGACGAGGACGCGTCAATAGGTCTTGGCCAGTATATAACCCGGCCCTGGTGCCTTGGAAACACCTCTGCGTCCCATTCTGCTTTTAATTCCTGTCGGCATCTTCCATCTGACGTTATATGTGTCCTTACGTATCTAAATGTATCAACTTGGTTAAGCATGTACCCTTCTTTTGTTGTCTCACATCTTTTTCTTTGATATACCCTTTGTTTCTGTTTTCTTGATAATGAAGGAAAGTTTGTTTGTTTTTTTTTTTTAGGCCCCCCCCCCCTAAAAAAAAACACAAAAAACTTTCCTTCATTATCCCCCCTCGGGGGGGGGGGGGGGGGGGGGGGGGGGGGGGGGGGGGGTGGGTTGTTACTACTGTATCCAAAAGTTGTAGATCGTTTACATCTTCCGCCATCAATGCTGTGTCATCTGCATAGCGTAGACTGTTTATATTATAACCTCCAACTCGTTTTCCTGGCCTTTCTTTGATTTCTCGCATCATTATTTCGCTGTAAAGAGAGAAGAGATACAGTGACAAAACACATCCTTGTCTTAAACCTTGCTGTTTCTATTCATAGCCGCCCTCTTTATTTCCCATTTTAATGTCTGCTGCTTGTTTCCAGTAAATATTCTTTATTATTCTGAGATCTTTTCCATCAACGTTAATATCTTCCAACATTTTTATCATTTAATTATGACTTACTTTATCAAATGAATTGGGTAATCTATAAAGCACATATATATGTCTTTCTTTATCTCTATTGATCTCTCTATTAGTGTTGGTAATGTGTATATTGCATTATTTGTACATTGTCCTTTCACAAATCTATACTATTCTTCACCAGTTTCCATTTTTATTTTCTTTCTTGTTCTTCTCATGGTAATTTTGAGTAGAAGCTCAGTGGAATGTCTTACGAGGTTTATTGTACGAAATTCTACGCATTCATTTGCTCCTGGTCTTCTTTTTTTTTTTTTTTTGGTAGAATTATAAATACTAATTTCAACATATCACAATGTATATTCACTACTGTAAACATTATTCCACATGTTAGTTAATATCTCTACTTCAAATTTTCACAGTGCTTCAAATTCTTCTCTGGTGATTCCATCTGGCCCGACTGTATATCCTTTCTTCATATGTTTTGCATCGTCACTGACTTCTTCCTATACAATAGGCGGACCTTCTAAGTTACTTAATTCTCCTTTCGCCATTCCATTATCCCTACCCAATTCAGTCTCAAAGAGAAGTTATGTTAGGATCCATCCCTGGCTCGGATTAACAATCCTGTGACTGTGTCAGCCTCAAATAGGATATTAACATGAAGGTGATTGTTGTCCAAAGAGGGTAATGGCTTCTTGTGACAACTCTATTACATACTTATCCTTGTCTCCGCCATAAACTCTTGTACGCAACTGCGTCAGGCTTCCACGTGGCGTTTACTGATGAGACCTGGCGCCATGTTTACGCTAGCCCATTGCTGCCAGTTGGTAAGTTAAATCTAGCCACTTTAGTAACATTTTCTACATTGCTTTTTAATTATATAACCTACATAATTGGATACCTCTTGAAAAAACAAATCCAACGGTACCTTATTCAAGTTTGTAGGTCAGTTATAAGCCGAGATATTAATGTTTGTGTGTCCGTTTATCATTTAATTTAGCCAAATAGAAAGAAAAAAAAACGATTTTGACACTTTCACTTTTTTGTGACCTACCTACACACTCACACCACTGTTGGTTACACTGACGCCAAGGGATATTACCACTGCCGCTGTCTAACTCAAGGACAGATAACTGCTGCCAGTTTATATATTAGGGACGTTCATTTGACACCCATTCCAGTGGCTTTATTACAAAAGCATGAAAGAAACATTAACAGGTGTGGTAGAATTAAACAAAGCATTCATTTTGAATTAATTATGCACCATGGGTTGGACAGAGTAAGTCGCCGTAGGCATTCAGGCAAGCAACCTATTGCTTAGGTAGGCGGCGAATGCCGTCAGCAAAAAAGGATTGTGGTTGCTCACTGAACCAAGTGTTTACCGCGTTCATTACGTCTGCATCTGTGTGAAATAGTTGCCCCTTGAGAGCTTTTTTTTTTAGAGGTCCGAACAAATGAAAATCACATGGTGACAAATCAGGACTATAGGTTGGATGTTGCAGAATTTCCCACTTCTTCCTTGCTAATGCTTCCTGCACAATCTTTGCGACATGCGGACAGGCAAGCAACAAAATCACACCGCGAGAAAGCATGCCAGGTCGTTTATTCTTGATGGCTTTTTGCAGCTTGTCTAGTGTTTGCAAGTAGTGGGTAGAGTTGATGTTGACACCAGGTTCTTTAAAGTCGGCCAGCAATAGCCCTTCATGGTCAAAAAATGCGCTCAGCACCTTACCAGCGGAAACCTGTAACTTGAATTGTTTGGCCTTTGGTGATCCAGTATGTTTCCATTGCATGCTCTCTATTTTGCTGCTCGGCTTAAAGTGGTGACACCATGATTCATCGCCTGCCACTATGCGGAAGAGTAATGCATCACCATCCACTCTGTAACGCAGCAAGTGGTTCAAACATCATCCCACGCGTTCCTCTTTTTTGTGGTCTGTTAACATCCTGGATTATGACACGTAAATTCGCTATTTTCCCGCTATGGAAATTATGGCATCATAGCATACAATCTTAATGATTTCCGTTTGGGGTGTAACCGCCGACTTGAATTGTCGAAAATTACACAATACGCGTAAAAATAGATGCTCAATTGAATTATTCATATTAGATCAATTCCCAAAGTCTATATAAAACGAAGTTTACGAGTCAGCTTGCGTCTTAAAAAGACAGTCTCTTTATCTCCATAATGTGAGAAGCCAAGATGTTCACATTCGTAGACAATGGAGAGAACTACAATATTCGGTAATCGGTTTCTGTTTTAATGCGTTGAGTTGAGTGAGTGAGTTGAGTTAAGAACCGACATCACTGCACTCAGGACATTCCCATACGTGCTCCGTCCCTTAGTTCAACAGCCAGCGAAGAGTCATACTACTAATCGTTCCCACCGCTATCTGATTAAATGTTTAATGCGATCTTGAAATAATCGGGGAATTTAACGTCACCAGTACTCTAAATACCCTTAAATCGGAGACACAAAAACAAGAAACCGAAAGTTCACGCAAAAAAGAAAAAATCTCCGGTAAAATTCGGCAAACCTAAAACGTAGTGCCTACATTAATCTTGCACTAGCCCATTGCTTCCTAGACAGTTGGTACGTTAATCTTACACTACTCCGTTGCTTCCAGTTGGTACATTAATCTTCCACAAGTTCATTGCTTTCAGTTGATAAATTAATCTTACAGTAGTCCAGGGGTGGGCAAACTACGGCCCGCGGGCTGCATGCGGCCCGGCAACTGATATTATGCGGCCCTCGAGGGCATTTAGAAATAAAAAATGTTTACTTCGTTTTTAAGTTGTTGTTGTTGTTTTTTTTTTTAATTTACAGAATTTCATGTACCATTATTATTGTTTTAACATTTTTGATAAAATTTCTTTCTAATTTTTTTTTTTTTTTTTTTTGGTTTTAAACAGTCACTTCCCAACTTGAAAAACTTTGCAGTTAAACTTTTATCATTGTTGGATCAAAATACATTTGCCAACACGCATTTTCTTTCTTGCTTGAAGATCAACAAATCTAAGAATATGTCTTTATTGTCGGACTGTCCCTTGCACGCTGTCATGCGAATTTCAACAAGTAAACTTACTCCAGATGTCAAGAATATTGTCAAAACTTGCAAGCAGTTACATACATCTCATTAGAAATCAACAATTGTAGTGACAATGTAGTCGCTGTGTGTCTAAATTAAAGCCATTGATAGATAATTTTAAAAAATAAAATTATTATACTAAAAATTGTAAAATATTTTTAACAAATTAGTAAACGTTTTTGTCGATATTGTAAAATATAATGTAAAAGTGTATAAGTAAAATAAACTTGCAATAATTAGTTATTTATACTGTTTAATAACCTATAAATAATTCATATTCACTTATTGTGATAGGTTTCTGTAAACAAAGTGGACATAATATATATTTGCGCCCCCCCCCCCCCCCCCAAATAGCTTTACATTTGTCAATGTGGCCCTACGCACAAAAAGTTTGCCCACCCCTGCACTAGTCCATTGCTTCCTGGACAGTTGGTACGTTAATCTTACACTAGTCCATTGTTTCCAGTTGATACGTTAATCTTCTCTGTTGATGTTGTCACTTTCACCCTTTGTGTCAGGGAATGTTGTTACAATAACTGTCTTAGTTACTTTCACTCGTGTGTCCAACATTTCTGTTACTTTAACTCATCTCATTCTAGTTGTTACTTTCACTTGTGTGTCCCACCTTTCTGTAACTTTAGCCCACTACATTTGATTTTTTTTTTTTTTTTGACTTTTACTCGTTTATCCCGCGTTTCTTTTACTTTAACCCATTTATTTTGATTTGTTACTTTCATTCGTGTGTCCCAATTGTCCGTTGCTGTAACCCTTTTCACTCTTATTGCTGCGTTTACTCATGTCTCATGTTTCTGTTATTTTAACCTATTCCATTCTATGAGTAGTTACAACTTTCGCTCTTCAATTCAAGACTTGCATACTATTTATCAATTCAATTAATCTGTTCGAAGATTCTGTTACTTTAACCCATGCCATACATGGTGTTACTTTCACTCTTCTACTTCTGTTACTTTATCCTTTTCAATTCTAATTGCTACTTTCACTTTTCTACTTTTGTTTGTTAAAGCATTCCATTCTTGTTGCTACTTTCACTCTCATCTGCCACGCAATTGTTACTTTAACCCATTTGTTACTTCATCTACCACCCCAAACAACAATTAAGTCAAGCCTTTGAGACTCCGACATTCGTTACTGCAAAGATACAACCGCCTAAAATAGAAACAGTTACAATGCAACCTAATCCTATATCCCCGCGAACACCCAGTGTACTTAGGTGGTTTTGTGGGTGCTTGTGTTATGTGCTGAAAGCATGGTATTTGTGTATGTTTGCTTTATTTGTTGAAACATGCACAACAGCTTCAGCGGGCGTGTCTTTCATAACAAAGCGCTTCGGCGGGCTGCAAAGCGCGCGATGCTGACGAAAAGTGAAAGGGTTGTTGTCGTCTTTGAACCTAGATAACTTGTCTTTATTAGGGTAGACTTTGCACTCGGTGACTAAGCTCGGATTGTATTTGATTCTTGTTGCCGAGTTAAAGCCGCCAAAATAAACCTTCCTGTGGGGTTTACCGAAGATTACTCGTAAATGAATAGGTGAAAAGATAGTCTGACGTAGGCGCTATTTTCTGTGTCTGTGTTAATAGAAATTCCATGGGAAGTTTAATCTCTTAAGCGACTTTCTGTATCTGCCAATGGCGTATATACAGTAGTTTTACCTTTGCAGTCCCCTTTAATTTAATATATAATACAACGTGTCTGCTACCATATTAACAACCTTTAAGTCATAACTGTGACAAATCGCTACTTCCCATTTTCCGCCATCTATTTTTATTTGGTGCGAACCTGGTTTTTGTTTAGCACTGAATCTGTTCCAGGACGTGAGGATTGCTATTGTGTGGTGTAGGCAGTGGCGGACTGGGGCTAACGATACTGCTTACGTGAGACTAGGCTAGTGACAAGCCGTTTATATTGTTAACAAATTGTCTAATGTTTAAGGGGCTCACTTCATCAGGGTCCCATAGGGCTTTCAATATAACAAGCTAAATCCCTGGCCATCCGCCACTAGGTGTAGGATTGCCTTTCATTCTTTGGGGGTCGTGGCTGGGAGGTGACGGTATCCGCCTCATGCTCGGAACTTACCGAGGTCAATCCTCACATAAGGTAAACCTATGGTCACCGCTCTGGTAAATTATTAGGGGAAAAGTAAACCTACCCACGTGTAGGAATCTGTCTAGCGGCAGTAAACCTTACACAAATGTGTACCGAAATCGGACACACTGGCCTCTGAGGTGTATAAGTAGTCGTGACGCCCTCTCCTCCATGTACAAAAGTAGTTTTTAATAGAGTGAAGTGTTTTTAATGTAGAAAAGTAGTTTTTAATAGGCTTAAGGTTTTTTAATGTAAAAAAAGTAGTTTTTTAATAATGTTTTAAATGTTTAAAAAATGGTTTTTAATAGAGTGAAGTGTTTTAGTGTACAAAAGTAGGTTTTAATAGAGTGAAGTGTTTTAATGTACAAAGGTAGTTTTTTATAGAGTGAAGTATGTTTAATGTACAAAAATAATTTTAATAGAGTGAAGTGTTTTTAATGTACAAAAGTAATTTTAATATACTGAGGTGTTTTAATGTACAAAAGTAGTATTTAATAGAGTAAAGTGTTTTTAATAGGCGGAAGTAGCTTTTAATAGATTGAGGTGTTTTTAATGTACAAATGTCGGTTTTGATAGATTAAAGTGTTTTTAATGTACACAAGTAGGTTTTAATAGGCGACAGGCATACAAACGCAATATGTCATCCCGCATACCATGTTTGAAACACAGCTGCCAGCGATTTGGAAGCATACCGCCTTGCACTGGTTTTCATTCAATGATATGAGTGACGGTCGTTCAGAAAGCGTAACACACTACTGAACTTTAATGTGCCAAGAAATCACAAACAGTCAAAAATGTTTGAGGTCGACTGCGACGTCCTGCAAATGATACGCAACTAACCGTATGCCCAATGCGCATCAAGGCGTGTAAAGAGGTACTTTAATGTTACTGTTTACACCACAGAAGAGGCCGCCATGCTGCATCCAGCATGTTACATGTCACAAATTCTAAATGTACGCATTCAAACCCGTCCTTGTAAAGTATATCTCAAGTCCTGATTGGTAATAGTAATTTGACATTCGTTGCTTCAAATCGACTTGGGGGGGGGGGGGGGGGGGGGGGGGGGGGGGGGGGGGGGGGGGGGGGGGGGGGGGGGGGGGGGGGGGGGGGGGGGGGTGGGGGGGGGGGGGGGGGGGGGGGGGGGGGGGGGGGGGGGGGGGGGGGGGGGGGGGGGGGGGGGGGGGGGGGGGGGGGGGGGGGGGGGGGAGGGGGGGGGGGGGGGGGGGGGGGGGGGGCTGCGTGATTCGAGGTATGGTGTCCGCCTCGAGTGCTGGAGGTCCCGGATTCATGCCCTGGTAATGCCGGGATTTTTTTTTCCCGTGGACTTCTAGTAATAAATTTCCCCTGGTCTCTGGATAGTGAGATCGGACGCCTGTGTGTATTGGTGCTCACGTAAAAAATCCCTTGGCAGTTGGAAATCGAACAAGAGTAGCCTAACGGCGCTGCCCGGGCAAAATTTCGAGTTAAAAATCTACCCAAAGTATTTCAGGATCCTCGCCGGTGCTACGGAGTTCGTGCACTGAGCTGAGTTTCTCCTGACTCAGGTTTGAGTTGGAGGAGAACGGAGCACTTATGGGTTACACCCGTGTGCCGTGATGTTGATCCATGGACTAAACTAAACTAAATCGACGTTTAACTTGAAATGCCACCACATGTCAACACACGGATTACCAAAGTGACGTGTAGAAATAATCTAATGGAATGTGAGCTGCATACTTTATCTAATATGGACCTGTAAGGCATCAATTACTGGAGCCACCATATTCTTCAAAAATGGCGGGTAGTATAGGAGAGGCGTGATTGGTTCGTTTCATTGTGTTATACGTAATAGACAGAAACGTAGAGAAACGCATATCCGGCAGTCATACAATACGCGTACAGTACAATTTAATTGTCTGTCTGAACGGAAATTCCCACAGTCACAACCAAGGAGGATAAGACGTTCACGTAAGGTAAGCTCAGTGTTGGATTCCTGTATGTGTGACCAGCTGTTCTTTCTTTGTTTTACAACTGGGTTATCCCGCGTCAGAAACCACCGTGGCATACTAGTGTATATATATGTAAACATATCATAGTGGGAACATATCATCATATTGGGAACATATCATCATAGTGGGAACATACCATCATAGTGGGAACATACCATCATAGTGGGAACATACCATCATAGTGGGAACATACCATCATCGTTGGAACATACCATCATCGTTGGAACATATCGTCATTATCGTCATAGTGGGAACATTATTGTCATATTAAACAGGATATCTATGTGAAATGCCCGCTCCGTGGCGAAGGTGTTTGCAGGCGCCATTCGCAATCCCGCATACCTGCGTTCGAAACACAGCTGTGGGCGATTTTTGACAGCAGACCGCCTTACGTTGATTTTTTAGGAAATGGTGTAGATGCTGGTCGCTCAGAAAGCAATGGTAAACTACTTGACGTAAACTTGCCCAGGAATCACGAACAATAACAACAATGCTGGGGTTGACTGCTACGTCCAGTAAAGGATATGTAACAACTTTAAACAAAAATACTAGCGTGCTTGTCTGCCACATTATTGGTTCGGGTTTAATCCATAACAGAGGCAGGATTATGTTGTTTTTTTTTTTCGACCAGTACGGCTGTGGGTTTAATCCAGCCTTTAAGAAAATGAGTACTAGACATGGGAACTGGCTACACGTTGTCATATGCCTAGCTCTGAGTATGTGAAGGGCTGTCACGTCACACCCGAGTGGTCGTATCTGCTATGAGATTGCCTCTGCCGTATCTATTCCACGGGTAAGAAGTACATGGTGTATTTTTAATGACTGTGCAGTTTTTGACAAAATATCCGCTGTGGAGTTCATGCACCATAATAGGTAAATACAAAACTTGGAAAGGCAATATGTTCAAAAACTGCACAGTCATCAAGAATACAGCCTGTATCAAACATGACAGTGTTTGCGTTAGTGTTTATGTTTCTCAAGTTCCAGTATTTGAATTGTTGTCCAGTTAACTGATCCCCGCTGTGACGAAGGGGTTACATACGCAGTTCGCAATCCGCATTCCGCAAACCGTGTTCTAAACGCAGCGGTGGGAGACTTGGAAGCTGTCCGCTTTGCGCTAGTTTTAATACAGTGGTATGAGTGTCGGTCGTTTGGAAAGCAATGGCAAACTGCTGAAAGTAAAGTTGCAAAGAAATCTCAATCAGCACACAAAAAAGAAATGTTGGGGTCTATTGCGATGTCCTGTAAAGGATCATCAGGCGAACTGCGTATGTAACCCCTTCTGTAAAGGATATCACAAATACTGAAGTATTGGAAAGATCAGGTTGTGTGACGGTTTATTCCATGCTCAGTCTTCGTAGACTTAGATGGATAGGACATGTTAGGAGGATGGATGATGGTAGAATACCAAAGGACATCTTTTTTGGTGAATTACAGACGGGTTGGAGATCTCAGGGTCGGCCTCTACTACGATACAAAGATGTGTATAAGCGGGACATGATTGATACAGGCATAGATAATGCACATTGGGAGCAATTCGCCGCTGAACGTGTTGTTGCATGGAGGGCAAGCATCATAAATGGAATAAAGACAAAGGAGAAAATGATTGCAGATAAAGCACACACAGAGCGTGAGAGACGTAAGATGGTGCAAAATGGTGGAAATGACCATGTTTTCACATGCACCTACTGTGGGCAAACATTTGCAGCAAGAATTGGCCTTACCAGCCACACTCACCACCGCCATGGGTCGTAGTTATTAAGCCTTTTTGAAGCACAATGCACCAAACTATCGTCTGTCAAGACGGAAAGGTGCCAATAAAATTTTGTAAAGGATATGCAACTAACTTTTAAGTAAACTGTCATAACTTTAAGCATTCTTCACTTTACTAGGTATTGCAGGAGGATACGTTGCTCTCCCCCCCCCCCCCCCCCCCCCCCACCCTCCCCCTCCTCCAGATCTGTTACTGTCCGGATAAAATTCAACCCTGTCGCTATTTGGATTCGATTCTAGAACCACCACACCACTAGAACATCAATCAGTCTTTCTGTAGTTAACAAATTACACTCAACAGAAACATCTAGAATAATGAGCACGAGTCTGTACGCGACACACCAACTCTAGATATGCCTTATGTCCTGTTGTCATTTTGTTCTGCCACACACCTGGTCGCTAACTATAACGAGGCACTGTCGAGGGTAACTGTAGACGCAACGAGAAGATAAAACTCCAAGATTATCTCACATGAAAATATACACGCTTTAAGAGTTGGCAGTTGGCGACAGTGGGGGTCTTCATTTCTGTGGAATTTCTGTTTTTATCACGAAAGGTCATCAGGTCCGGAAACTTGAGCTCACGTAAATGCATGCTGGTTTGTAAACAGATGAAATGAGACGTTTTGTTTTAATATACGTAGTTCTCATTTCTTTGGTTCCAGTGCTCTGAACTTTGTGTATTCTTTGTCATTCTTTGAATACCAGTCACTAATTTATCATTGAGTTATGTATCTTTGAAATTTCGTTGTGGCTCTCAGTTTCATTGGCATATCTTATAATGAATTTTATTTTCATGTTGCATTAGTATTTTGTTTTCATGTTGTAACTGTGTTCAGTTTCATGTTGTCTATGTTTAATGTTATGTTGTATCTTTGTTCATGTTCATTTTGTGTCTGTGTTCAATTTCATGTTGTGTGTGTTCAATATCATGTCGTATCCGTGTTCATTTCAGCACAGCTTTTTGTTGCATGATAAGGCAGATGTGGTGAATGCCACCTGGGAGCATATGAATAATGTAGAATAACAGATAGACTATCATGTTCTAGAGAGAATGCAGCAGCTAGGGGTGGTCAGAGGTTCTGGTCGACAGCCGTCACTCGGAGGTACAGCAAGACGGACATATAATCAGATTGCAACGGGCATCATTAGTATTGGAACTCTGCGCTGACTGTTGAAGATGAGGACTGAGCGCTTACGGGAATGCCTCGAGTTCAATGATGTTGGTTCGTGACTCAACTCAACTCAGTTGACGTAAGCATTCTAATGCGTTCTGGCTTCTGTCATGGCGTTATCATTCTAATAAAAGAGTTCGGGCTGTCATGACGTTATCATTCTAATAAAAGAGTTCTGACTGTCATGGCATTATCATAAAGAGTTCTGACTGTCATGACGTTATCATAAAGAGTTCTGACTGTCATGGCATTATCATAAAGAGTTCTGACTGTCATGGCATTATCATAAAGAGTTCTGACTGTCATGGCATTATCATAAAGAGTTCTGACTGTCATGACGTTATCATTCTAATATAAGAGTTCTGATTGTCATGGCGTTATCATTCTAATAAGAGAGTTATGACTTACATCGCGTTATCGCGGGTGATGTGATTATCTACACGGATGGGTCGGTGTTGAGAGGTAGGAGAAGTGCCTGGGGGTTCTTGGCAAAAACTAATGGTCGGCGTTTGGTGCAGGAGAGCCTGGCGTATGATGACACTACATCTAGCTTAAGAATGGAGGTGGAGGCGGTCAGTGCAGCTTTCCGCTGGATAGAAAACACGATACATACACACATTGTGATTGTAACTGACTCAGAAAGCATGCTGAGGAGGGTGAGAACAGGCAAGCTTCGTGCAGAGTGGCTTGCTTCGCTTCGGAGGTCACGGGTAGCAAGCATCACCTGGATCTTTTCTCCTGGGCATGCCGGTGTGCTGGGGAATGAACAGGCGGACAGATTGGCTGGCTCGGCAAAACTTGGTGGAGTATTGATGCATGACAAGGCAGACGTGGTTGCGGCCTTGTGGGAGCACGTGTACACCTCGGAGGAGCAGATGGATCACCATAGTCTGGTAAGAATGAGACAGCGAGGTGTGACGAGGGGATCTGGCCGACGCTCGACGCTCAGAGGAAAGGCGAGATGGACATATAATCAGATTGCTACTGGAACTATTAGTGTTGGAACTCTTCGCTGGCTGCTGAGGATGGGGACGGAGCGCTTATGGGAATGTCCCGAATGCTGTGATGTCGGTTCCTAAATCAATCAATCAATCAATCAATCATTCTACTAAAAGATTTCTGGCTTACATCGCGTTATCATTCTACTAAAAGAGTTCTGGCTTGCATGGTGTTATCATTCTAATAAAAGAGTTCTGGCGTACACGACGTTATCATTCCTACTAAAAGAGTTCTAGCTTACATGATGTTATCATTCTAATAAAAGAGTTCTGGCTGGCAATGGTGTTATCATTCTAATAAAAGAGTTCTGGCTGCCATGACGTTATCATTCTAATAAAAGAGTTCTGGCTGTCATGGGGTTATCATTCTAATAAAAGAGTTCTGGTTTACATGGCGTCATCATTCTAATAAAAGAGTTCTGGCGTACACGACGTTATCATTCTAATAAAAGAGTTATTGCTTACATAACTGTGGTATGATAAAATAGAAATCGGGAGAAAGAATCCCCAAATCCTAGTTTTGCCAACTATTATAGGAAAATCAAAAATTGGCTCGTAAGACTCCCTTGTGTTAAAACGGATATATAATATAAGATTCCACTTGGTATAAGTCAGGTTTTCTAATAGAAAGCTAGCAGAGCACAGGGAAGTCACTGCTTTTAGATAAAATAAAGGTCAGTCTGATTAGATTGGAAGCTAGTATTATGTCTGTACCTATTCTTTCTGGATTATGTTGTCAAATGAAGAAACACTCATCACACTATAGTTGAACACAGTACATTCACAAGTACTCTGATGAAATTAATAAAACTGTCGAATAAGATTGTCATCTTGTAATAGGTACATGGGGACAAAGATGTGCTCCATGGGCATCAAATGTTACATTTAAAAAATATATACACAAATAACATAATTATTCCTAATTGTCATTCACGTGTGACTATCTTACATGTTCTATCTTTGAAAAACTCTGGAACACCAAAGTTCTAGCACAATTAACTAAAGATTATTGTCCGTGTTTCCTTGATTAAATTAAGTACTGTTAACACTTGTTCATTTCCGGTTCTAAACTAGTGTTCATTTTCCTTTGTGGAAGGATAACTTTATGTACTAGTTGATGTTAACTCGCTGTTTAATTGTTGACCGTTGGTCTTATATGAAGATATATGGGTTTTGCATGCCACTTATCTGGCTTCTTGAATGGCACTGGGCTGTATTGAGTGGCAACTATCGATGAACGGTCCTCTGCTATTCATGGCAACAGCAAGGCGAAGACCCATTCTTTACATTTTACACATGAATTCGACACTCAGTATATGGATGTTCCCAGTTTAGGGCATCATATGTTCCAACTTATCACCACCCATCATCTGTCAATAATAAGAACATAACCATGTACCCATCTTGACAAAATAATTGGGAGAAAAGGAAAAGGGGCCGGGACTACTTCACAGGAGTAGGCCATCCAGGCCCTTCTCTGCTATGTGTTGTCACTCTCGTGATCTGACGTGACCAAAGTCCCACACATATAGCCACATAACATATGCATCCCTCTAATCATGTCTACAAGACATGCCTCATCCCATCATCCCTTTCGTGCACCGAGCATCAGACTCTGTAGTACATTCAATTAACTATTTGTCTATTTCCTCTTCATAGTACATGTAGGCCCCTGTTAACATCGGGGTTACGTTCTTGGAAAACGCGACGTTAAGTAAAATGACGTGCAGCGAAACACTATTTCCCATAGAATTAAATAAAATACAGTGTATTGTGTATTGCAGTAATTTTTATTTTGATGAGTGTTGATATTTATTGACTAAATAGAAGGTGAGTTGGAGGGCGAGTGGTAGAGTTATTGGGACGTAGAGGCATTAAATTAGGCCTCGTCATCTGAGGATGAAACTGTAACCTCTTCCTGTCTCTTTTCCTGGCTCTACTTTGCTTGAAAAAAAAATATGTCCAATGTCTGCTGTACAGTAACCACCCTTCTCAGTATCATCACTTGCCGCGTCACCTGTTTTCTGAATGTTGTGCAGGCGTGAACACTTCTTACAGTGCTCAAACCAGCCACGACTCGCTCCAAAACTATCATCGACACTACTAGTATGATAAAAGAGATCTTACTTACATGGTCTTATCTTTCTAATAAAAGAGTTCTGGCTGTAATGGACGTTATCATTCTAATAAAAGAGTTCTGGCTTACATCGCGTTACCATTCTAATAAAAGAGTTCTGGCTTACATGGCGGTGTCATTCTAATAAAAGAGTTCTGGCTCTCATGGCGTTATTATAATAAAAGAGGTCTGGCTGTAATGGCGTTATCATTCTAATCAGAGTTCTGGCTTCCATGACGTTATCATTCTAATAAAAGAGATCTTGCTTACAGGACGTTGTCATTCTAATAAAATAGTTCTGACTGTCATGGCATTATCATTCTAATAAAATAGTTCTGACTGTCATGGCATTATCATTCTAATAAAATAGTTCTGACTGTCATGGCATTATCATTCTAATAAAATAGTTCTGACTGTCATGGCATTATCATTCTAATAAAATAGTTCTGACTGTCATGGCATTATCATTCTAATAAAATAGTTCTGACTGTCATGGCATTATCATTCTAATAAAATAGTTCTGACTGTCATGGCGTTATCATTCTAATAAAAGAATTCTGGTTTACAAGGTATTATCATTCTAATAAAAGAGTTATTGGATATGGCGATTCTTTTCTTCATCTCCGCGTCCAAGATATACAAATCTGTCTATTCTCTAGATTAGCTGACATGTTAACGTAGTTGATAGGAACCTATGCAGCTAGTGTCATGAGCGAGAGTTCGACGCCTGCATTGGTCGTCTGGCTAAGTGAGGTACAGACTGGCTACCCATCCCTTCGTGCACCGAGTCCTACAGAGTGGACGTGTTCTCTCGATTCCCATACACATTCAAGGAAGCAGGTATACGCATCTCGGTTTAGGAAAGAACAAGTATGAGATAGAACATAAGGGCCCCGACTATAACCAAACCGACAAGTCGACGGTTGAACGGGGCCATTCTTCTCAAGAATTGGAATTGGAATCGGCCACATCAACTCAACAGACGTCGACGTGGTCGAAGAGGTAAGAGCGCTGGTTCTTAAACTTCCGGTACGCTGATGCACCAGCATCCCTTTGGACTTCAATGTTGACGTCTCATTTATAAAGCAATGGCAAACTGCCCAACGTTACTTTTGCTTAGACAATTAACCTGGAGTTGATAGCTGCGTCCTGCAACAAGCAACATTGATCAACGGGCTGCATTGATGAACATGCAAAAACATGCAACATTTATCAACATGCATAGACGTGCAACATTTATCAACATGCAAGGGACATGCAACTTTTATCAACATGCAAGGACATGCATTATTTATCAGCAAGCAAGAACATGCAACATTTATTAACATGCAAGGACATGCAACATTTATTAACATGCATGGACGTGCAACATTTATCAACTCATCTGCCGTTTCACAGTTGCAGAATTCAACCAAACACATCGTTCTGGGGGACGAAATCTGGGATGCCACGAGACGTGGGACCTTCTCTCGGCCGAGGACTGTAGGAGCAAATAAACACAATCTCGTGTGACAATACACACATGGCGTCCATGCCACCCGTCCACACACCTTGCCGTTCCCAGTGCCGACAGTTAATCTAATTAGCAGCGAACTAAAATATTTCCTCATTATAACAGAAAGAAAACTAACGTGTGGCATTTTATAAACATTTATTAGCTCTTCGGGAAGGAAGAAAACAGCACGGTGTAACATCCTGGTAGAGGTCGGCGGGGCCGAGGCGTTTTATCGCACTCACTCTTACACTTCCTTAAGTGCGTAGTGGGTTCGTTCCACACAACGGTCAGGTTGGATTTAATCTTGACTTCTCGTGCAGAAAGCAGTGGCAAACTACTGCATGTAAAATTAACGTTCACTTCTAGTTCAGAAAGAAATGATAAACTACTAGTAGAATTGTCTTTAAAAATCAACCTGGGATTTGTTATAACGTCCTGCAGCAGACCTGAAACATTTTAATATTTAAGTACATGGGGGAAATCTGAAACAGGTGCACAGATACAATTATCTTAGGTCAGTCATAATCTCTGACGGAAGAGATTAGAACACAGTGGGGCAAGTGTCTTTTGCAAAAAGGAAAACACTCACCAATAAAACGCTGTTAATTGTGGTGACATAGTTCTGGTAACTCCTGCGACGGCACCGGTGGCAAGTTGCATTGGCTACTGCCTTTCCCTTGGTCAACGTCTGCAACGTGGAGAGGGGGAACTTGCTACTGGGCAACAGCTGGTTCTCCGATTTCCATTGCCCAGGCTTGTGCCCTGAAGAGGTCACTTCAGCACCGCGTAAAGCGGTGACACAACACGGGAAGCAGCATTTACCGGTTATAAGTCTTAGTGCTCGATTGGTGTAGAGCAAGGCACCAGGGACTGCTTCCGACGGTGGGAGAGATCATCTTATCTCACTAGACAGCTACCGCCTGCCTAAGCTGGGTAGCTCCGCCCCCCCCCCCCCAGTCAATAAGGTGTTGTCTCGCCACGGTTCATCTGCTCCTGAGGGTGTGTGGAGCTTAGGGGGAAATCCTGACACATGGACCGCAATCTATACACCTAGCAACAAGAAAGCAACAAAACAGCCGGCCCTAAGGCTGGGAACATGGAACGTTTACCTCCATACAAGATCCGATGGCAAACTTTTTAACCCATCAAGACTCAAGGCAAAGACCAAAATAAAATCAAGATGCATAAGAGAACTACTTTTTGCAGCTGATGCAGCACTGACTACTCATGCAGTAGAAGATCCCCAACGGCTCATAGATCGTTTTGCAGCCACCTACAAAGACTTTGGGCTCACCATCAGCCTAAATAAAACACAGGTGATGGAACAAGATGCTGGTGCGCCTCCGTCAATCAAAATTTCTAATTACGAATTGAAGGTCGTCCACGAGTTTGTGTATTTGGGGTCGGCAATATCAGATATAAATAATAAATATAAATAAATAAATAATGGAATGGCATGGAAAACCTAATAGCCTCAACCCAATTGAATAGTGAAAATCACAACTTATATCTTAACATAGCAAAAACAAAGATAATGCATACAGATAAAACTACCATGGAGAAAGAAATATACATTAATGGAGAAAAATTGGAGGTGGTGGACAATTTTGAATATCTTGGGTCATTGATTACCAACAACGGGGACACAATGAAAGAAATTAAACGGCGACTATCAATTGCTCTTCAAAGACTAAAACAGCTGAATAAATTATGGAGTGGGACAAACAGAACTACAAAAATTAGATTTTTAAGAGCATGCATCTTTCCCATTGCAACATACGCCTGTGAGACATGGACACTTACTAAACAAGCTGAACAGCGCATAAACGCCTTTGAATATAAGTGTTATAGACGAGTTCTAAAAATATCTTGGGTAAAGAAAAGAACAAATGCATCCATACTTCAAGAGTTGAATATTGAAGAAGGTTGGCTATTAAAGACGATAAAACAAAGAAAATTGAAATATTTTGGTCACTTGAAACGTCACGAAAGTTTGGAGAGAACAATAATGGAAGGGTATATGCCTGGGAAGAGAGGAAGAGGAAGGCCAAAGAGAAGATGGGTGCAGGATGTGGCGGATGATCTCCGGATGGGTGTATCAGACGCGGGACATCTTGCTTATGATCGAGAGGTTTTCCGGAGGGTTGTTATGGGAGCGAGGTTCTGCAAAGGACATGCTACAGAATGAATGAATGAATATCAGATAATCTTTCATTAGAGACAGAAATCAACAGACGCATTGGAAAGGCAGCCACAACATTTTCCAAGCTAACTAAAATTTAGAGTTTGGGAGAATAATAGACTAACAGAGCGTACAAAAGTTCAAGTGTATAAAGCTTGTGTTGTTAGCACACTACTCTATGGGTCTGAATCCTGGACCCTGTCCTCAAGACAGGAAAGAAAGTTGAACTCCTTCCATATGAGATGTCTGAGACGTATCCTGGGCATAACATGGAAATACCACATAAACAAACACGTGCTTGAAAGAGCAGATATTACCACAGTGCACACCCTCCTCAAGCATAGACGCCTCCGGTAGCTGGGCCACGTATCTCGAATGGAGGATGAACGTATTCCCAAAGATCTCCTATACGGAGAACTAGCCACAGAAAAGAGGCCAACCGTAAGACCCGAAATGCGACATAGGGATGTGTGTAAATAAGATATGAAAACCCTTGGCATAGATCCAGACACGTGGGAAAGAGTTGCAACAGACAGATCTTCCCGGAGAAGAGATTACGAAACGGACTGCTGCTCTTTGAGCGCAATCTGATCCAACAAACTGAGGATAGGCGGCACAGGCTTAAAACGCATTCACTTACTGCGGGACCTGCCTCGTCTTACATATGCGGAAACTGTGACAGAGATTGTCACTCTGGCATTGGACTATAGTCACCAGCGGTGCTGCCAGGTACCTCCCCAGCGGCACAACTCTATAGTCCTTCAGGGCTGACATAAGCCTACTACTACTAATTGCGGTGAGATAATTTCTAAGATGTTACAGTGGAGCCTATACTGTTGTGTGCACGTAAAACATTGACAAATAGCACACACGCTAAATAACATTTAATGGTAGTGGAAATGTAGTTTGAGAGGAAAATGCAAAGAATAAAACGGACGGATAGAACAACCAACGAGACAAGCCACGAAGACAATGATGAGACTAGATGTAAAGGGACTTAATAATCAGGGATGGAACGACAGCATCAAGAATAGAGATATAATGACACAGATTGTCATCACAGCTAAGAGCCTGTTCATCAAACTGTAGAAGATTATGTCGACGGATTTCGAAACTGACAATAGACAAACAGGGCACCTTGGTAATGTGCATAGATATAAGAATTTCCAACTTCTTACCGCCTACACCTCTTTTCTATAGCTGTTAAATCTAATAATAATAATAATGTTTGCACATCCTTTACAGGACATTGCTGTCAACATCAGCTGATTGTTGATTTCTTGGCAAGATTACGCTCAGTAGTTTGTCATTGCTTTCTGAGCGGCCGGGTCACATATCCCGTAAGTTACCGACGCGATTCGAATCACTGCTGATTCTCACCGTCGTCACGTTACTTATGAGAGTATACGAGATTACGGAGAAAAGTCGCTAACCTCTAGGCCAGGAATTCGGCGTTAAATCTAATAGTATGTGATTATTATATTTTCATAGTTGGTTAATACGTTTGCTTGGTAAGAATCCACTGATAGTCATCAAACGCGTTGATCGTTTTAAGTCCTATTCAGCCACAACAAGGATACAAATAGGTAACCCGTATGTAGTGTTTTTCACGTAGTTGTGTCGGCTTGTGTTTGTATATTCTGTGCTGACGAAGGCTTTAGCCGCAACGTTTAGTTTATTGTAATCGTGTTCTAGTAAAGCTCACGATCTACTTCTCGTGTTTTGATGATTCATTCATTGCTTGGAAAGACAGTGGTACGGGTACAGTTCCCTGTAGCAGGATATGCTTAGCATCAGTCAGGACGCCTGTGGATTAATCTAATTTTCGTAAAATTAACACCGGAAGCTTTTAAGAATATTGCTGAAAATATATGGGAAGGAATTGCGTTGAGGAAGGGAGCAGATCACCACATATCCACTGTGTTGTGACTTGATTTGTGATTGCTTAGCATCAGTAAGGACGCATGTGGATTAATCTAATTTTCGTATAATTAACACGGGAAGCTTTTAAGAATATTGCTAAAATTATCTGGGGAGGAATTGCGTTGAGGAAGGGAGCAGATCACCATATATCCACTGTGTTGTGACTTGGTTTTGTGCGAAGGCCTCACGATTCACGCCCAGACTGCATTAACAGCCATTGGAATATATCCACTTTTAATTATTAATTTTTTTAAATTTTTTTTTTTTTTGCGTATCCCTTACTGGACGTTGCAGTCAACACCAGCATTTTTCAGCTGCTGTTGATGTACTAGGCAAGTGTTACGTTCAGTAGTTTGCCATTGCTTTCTGAACGACCGACTCCCATACCAGCACGTTATAACACAACGCGACACGGTCTGCTGCACAAATCGGTCGCAGCTGAGTTTTGAACGCCTGGTACCCGGCTCACCAACCGCGTTCGCAAGCCTTTATGTGACTGGACAATCTAACTTTGTGTTTACATATTGCATGGAACACTCACCAGCGTTCGCAAAGGAAGGGAAATTAATCCGTCGCCTTTTGTTTTAAAAAAAACTAATAGAATTACTTCCCCGTCACTCTGTGTTCAATTAGTTTATTCTCGACATCAATCAGCCCTTCCTCCTCTTCTTCTTCTTCTTCTTCTTCTTCTCCTTCTTCTTCTTCTTCTTCTTCTTCTTCTTCTTCTTCTTCTTCTTCTTCTTCTTCTTCTTCTTCTTCTTCTTCTTCTTCTTCTTCCATTTCACCCATGCTTCAATTAGGCGTCGATTGTGAGCCTCACAATCATGGCGTTCATATGTAACTTTTATTTTTTTTTTTTTCACTATGTCCATATTGGTACATTTCTGTGTGTCCAGTTTTATTTTATTGAAACATTCGAGCTCTTTGCGAATTGAGTTTGAGAGCAGTCGACGGGTATTTGATTATGGTCTGAATTTTGCGTTTTTAGGCTACGGTCACCACCGACCAGTAAAGTCACTGCCAAAGAAGGAAAGCAACAGCAGACTACCTTCTTTACTGGAGCTGAAAAACTCCGGCAGTTGTGGCTGAAGATTGTTATAGGGACACGTGAAAAACTATAGCAGTCAGCAGAGACGTTGTGGAGGAAGATTGTTAAAGGGGCACGGTTCTGCTCACGATAATCCCCTGGATGGTGATGTGAGCAACTCTCGAGATATTTACAGGCTAAATATTCCCACAGCACCCTGTCTGTGGACGCGCCTTTTTCATCCTGACCATATTTTCGTTCTGTAGCACGATTGATTAGAGTCAGTCTTCAGCTCTGTGCTGGTCATTTGCTTCTTTCTTTTTCACCATTCCTACCGCCGACTGTTTATATTTCTGATTCTCTGTGTTTACATCTAATTGTTGCCCATGCTCGCAGGTGTTGGAACAACGCACTGACGGAATATGGAGAGGTTACGTCTACCACGAGGGCAGGATGGCCAAGACAGGGATGTTCCCAGCCAATAATGTCGTGCTTGTCGATAGTAAAGGTGAGTGCTTCACTCGAAGTTGTTCATTGTGTGTCTCATTTGAAATACTCTGTATGCATCAACTGAAGTTCACTGTGTGCTTCACTATTGGTTCAAGGTATGTTTCACTTTATATTGACTGCGTGCCTCACTGGGTAGAAGTTCGCTGCATGCTTTACTGGAAGTTCATTGTGTGCATCAATGGAAGTTCACTGTGCTTTACTGGAAGTTCACTCTATGCATCAATGGAAGTTCACTGTATGCTTCAGTGGAAGTTCACTCTGTGTATCAATGGAAGTTCACTGTATTCTTTTCTAGAAGTTCACTCTGTGCATCAAAGGAAGTTCACTGTATTCTTTTCTGGAAGTTCATTCTGTGCATCAAAAGGAAGTTCACTGTATTCTTTTCTGGAAGTTCACTCTGTGCATCAATGGACATTCGCTGTATTCTGTTCTGGAAGTTCACTCTATGTATCAATGGAAGTTCACTATATGCACAATCTACTTACCTGTCCATTTTTATACAACCACCTACAGATTACTGCCGGCCAGTCTGCCTGCCTTCCAGTTTTACTACTTATCTACCTACACACATTCATAACTTCATCTCTACCTATATGGTTATCTATTTAGTTATGTATATGTACACCTTAATTTTAATTTTTTTTAAATACCCTGAGGAGACATATACCAGCCGTGTAAGCGGTTGTTTGCCTTGTAGAGAGAGTGAGGTTTATAAGAGTCATGTCCATTCCACACGGATACCTATAAGGTGTCAGTCTGCTTTCAGTGTCAGTCTGCTTTCAGAAATCATGTAATCAGGTTCTCGGTAATCAGGTTCTCATGTAATCAGGTTCTCTTGTAATCAGGTTCTCATGTAATCAGGTTCTCATGTAATCAGGTTCTCAACACAGCCCACAAACTTCATGGCATTGACGAGGATCCCAGCATGCCAACACTGAAATCCACTATGATCTATATTCTTCTATGTGTAAATGTTCCTATTTTTATTAAAAATATTGCTGAGGCAGTGTTTAAACAGCCTGCTATTTATGATTGCAGTTATTGAACGATGTTTAAAGAGTGCAGAATGTACACGCAATAAAGCATTTCCGTTGATGATTTCACAATCTGTATGCATCTTTTCTTCTTCTTTTTCCCAGTCTAGGAAAGAAGATTTAATAGTTGTCTTAATTGTTTTAAAATCGTTATCCTAACAACAGTTGTGCGACAGCAACAACAGCAGCAGCAGCAACAACAACACAAAGCAATTCAGATGTACGGCCAGGTACCAGACTTGCTGAATAGAGGACCATCTGGCAACATTGGCACTGCCGGTCACCACTACTACAGCGGCAGTGATAGGGGATCTCTGGAAAGTTCCAGTACCGAAGATAGCCAGCCTGTCACCTCCCACAGTTTTCCCTCAACACCGTCTTCCCATTTCCCACCGCCTCCCTCCTCAATGCAGGTGTCTTACCACCAGAAGAGTCCACTTATCAGAGGTAAGACATGTTTTTAACGTTATTTCATGTTATCCCAGATCTTTATTATACAGACTCCATTCTGGTCACTAATTAACTCATTTTGTCCTAAACTGTCTGTCTTGTAGTCTAGTCTTTAATCAACTCCTTCTCTGTTTCTGAAAGCTCTGTGACTGTTCTACTGTATGTTTAAGGGTGAATGCGAGCCAATGAAATCACTGTGAAACAGGTACTCTAGCAATTAGTCAAGACAGTAAATATAGTTAACGAATGTAACCAGTAAATATTGCAACAAATCTTCTTCTGCGTTCAACCAGAGTTGTTTTTTTTTCCTGACGTGATTGCGTTGTGCCTGTTTACAGTAGCCGTTAGGCCGACACATCCGACTTCTGCGGACATTTGTTGACCGGGTTAACCTTCCCGGGGCTTGCAACAAGTGAATCTATTGAATATGGCAACTAATGATACCAATATATATATATATTATAAAATATTGAAACAAATGAAACCAGTGAATGTAACAACTAATGATACAAGTGAATGTAGCAACTAATAATACCAATGAATATAGCAACTAATAATAGCAATGAATATAGCAACTAATGATACCAGTGAATATAGCAACTAATGATACCAGTGAATATATCAGTGAATGATACCAATGATCATAACATTGAAGGATACCAGTAAAACTTGCAACAAATGAATCCATTGAATATTGCAACAAATGAATCCAGTGAATATAGCAACTAATGATACCAGCGAATATAGCATCGAATGATACCAGCGAATATAGCAACTAATGATACCAGTGATTATAGCATCAAATGACACCAGCGAATATAGCAACTAATGATACCAATAAATATAGCAAGTAATGATACCAGTAAATATAGCAAGGAATGATACCAATAAATATAGCACAGAATGATACCAGTAAATATAGCACGGAATGCTAACTCATACAATCACAATTACACTACTACATATAGCAAGGAATGATACCAGTAAACATAGCAAGAAACGATACCAGTAAATATAGCACAGAATGCTAACCGATTCAATCACAATGACACTACTAAATATAGCAAAGAATGATACCAGAAAATAAAGCAACGAATGGAAATAGTAAATATAGTAAGTGCTAGCCATTACAGTGACAATAAAACCAATACATATTTCACCAAATGCCAATCCACACCTCGCGCGCACGCATGCGTGATGTGTGTGTGTGTGTGTGTGTGTGTGTGTGTGTGTGTGTGTGTGTGTGTGTGTGTGTGTGTGTGTGTGTGTGTGTGTCCGATAGTGATTGGATGAGAGATTTAATGAGAGTGTTAATGAGGAGCATGACAAACAGACAGAAAGAACAAGAATTAGATATTGAATCACCTGCAAATAGGTTTTTTTTAAAAAAACGATTCCGTGGAAAAATACATATACATGCGTGTCTGTGTGTCGTATGTCGTCGCACGTTCTGTCTATAATTAATCAGTGATGTGAATACGATACAACCTATATAGAGTATTGTGTATGTATGTGCGTGACAGCGGGAGAAGGGGACAAGAGACAGCGCTACAGAGAGAGACCCAGAAGTAGACCGACAAACGGAGGGCGAAAAAGAGAAAGACTGGAAAAGAAACAGAGCAATAGAGAGAGAAGTAGACCGACAAACAGAAAGAGCGAGAAGGAGAGAGAGAGAGAGAGAGAGAGAGAGAGAGAGAGAGAGAGAGAGAGAGAGAGCAATAGAGAGAGAAGTAGACCGACATACAGAAAGAGCGGGAAGGACAGAGAGAGAGAGAGAGAGAGAGAGAGAGAGAGAGAGAGAGAGACGGAAAAAGAGTCAGAGCATTAAAGAGAGAAGTGAACCCAGAAACAGAGAGCAAGAAGGACAGAGAGAGAGAGAGAGAGAGAGAGAGAGAGAGAGAGAGAGAGAGAGAGAGAGAGAGAGAGAGAGAGGGCGGAAAAAGAGACGGCAATAGATAGAAAAGTTCACCGACAAACAGAGAGTGCGAGAAGGACACAGAGAGAGAGAGAGAGAGAGAGAGAGAGAGAGAGAGAGAGGCGGAAAAAGAGACAGAACAATAGAGAGATATTTGTTTTTTTTAAATTCGCATATCCTTTACAGGACATCGCTGTCAACAGCAGCATCTTTCAGCTGTCTGTTGATCTCTTGGCAAGATTACGCTCAGTAGTTTGCCATTGCTTTCTGAGCGGCCGGCTCAGTTATCCCGCAAGTCACCAGCGGGGGTAGAACCGCTTCCAGTTCTCGCCCGCTACGAGACTGCGTGATAAACGGGATTACGGATAAAGTGGTATAGCCCCTCGGCCAGAGAGACCGGCATAGAGAGAGATAGAAAGACGGAAAAGGAGACAGAGCAATAGAGAGAGAGAGAAGTAGACGGACAGAGAGAGCGACACGGACAGATAGAGAGAGAGAGAGAGTAATAGAGAGAGAGAAGTTGACGGACAGAGAGAACGAGAAGGACACACAGAGATATGGCGATAGAGGGAGAGACACAGACAGAGATGAACCAGAAGATTGGAATAAAGTTACTTTTACTTCATTTCTCACACCTTTAACTGTTGTTGCTTCTTCTTCTTCTTCTTCTTCTTCTTCTTCTTCTTCTTCTTCTTCTTCTTCTTCTTCTTCTTCTTCTTCTTCTTCTTCTTCTTCTTCTTCTCCTTCTCTCTCTTTGTTGTTCTAGTAAAGCTAATAATTAGTCATTGTAAAACCTTCCCCTTCACCAACTCCTCCTCTGTTATTCTAGTAATGTTTATAATTAGTAGTTGTAAAGTATAGTATAAATCACGAACTTTGGAACAGGAACTTCTGGCTGTGGTCTAGTTACTCAAGCATAAAACGTTTGCACAGTTGGATAGATCAGAATAGACCAACCCTGTCTCATCTGTACACAAGTATCAAGTTGTGGACTCTGGGGGGGGGTGGATGGACGCCTCTGTTACTTGGCCTGTCTAGTGAATGAGAAAATATGAGGGAGCACCGGGTTAGAATTCTCGGTCAGTTGGAATGTGTCTCTGTGTGTGTGTAGGGGGGGGGGGGGGGGGGGGGGAGACAAGAAAACCGTAACCTGCACAGAGAGGATGGTCACTGCGACTACCTTAGCCAGGCGGCCATAATTCTTTAGGCTCAAGACCCCCACCCCGACCCTACACTACCCGACATCGCAAGGTACTGTAGACAGTATAAGTTATTTGCATATCCTTTACTGGACTTCGCAGTCAGCCCCAGCATTTTTTTTTTGGCATTTTCATATTTCTTGGCAAGTTTGACATTGTTTTATGAACAACCGGCACTCCTACCATTGTACGAAAAACTAACTTAAAGCGGTCTGCTTCCAAATCGCCCGCATATTTGCCTCGAATGCAGCATGCGGGATTACGAATTGTGTCCGTAACCCCTCCGTCGCAGAGCCGGTAACAGTAATGACAGTTTTATGAGCGCTATGGCGCACACATTTTTATTTCCGCATATGCCTTTACAGGACATTGCAGTCAACACTAGCATTTTTAAGCTGCTGTTGATGTCTTTGCAAGTTTTATGTTCAGTAGGAGCGGCTGGCCGAGAGGCTAGAACGCCGGACTCTCATTCGGGAGGCCCGGGTTCGATCCCTCGGTAAGGTGTCGGATTTTTTTCTGTCGGGGGCAAAAAGAAAATCCTAACCTGCACAGTTCGCGGCGACTGCACTAGCCAGGCGGCCTTTATTCCTTAGGCTCAAAGACCCCTCTGCCATACACCGCAAGGTACTATATTGGCAGTAAATGACAGTATGTTCAGTAGTTTGCCATTGCTTTCTGAACGACCGGCTTACATACCTCCGTAAGTAACCAGCGCGACGCGATCCGCTGCCGAATCTCGCGCAGATGTGTATGATACGTGAGTATACGGGATTACGAACAAAGTCCTTAACACCGGCATGGCGCACAGATACCCCATCTTAACTCTCAAACCGTGTATCTAATGTCAAACCAGCTGTCATCTTCACAGCGAAGGTGGTCGGCTGCAATAGGTCTCCGACATCGCCTGTTCTCCAGAGACTAGCTCACTTGCCTGTCGACTCGGTCGTTATGTGTTCGAGTTCGTATTCAGTCGGATTCTTAAATTTGACCTGGCTTCCATTTTGACCAAGTCTAGAGCGGATACTAGAAAATGTCATGAACAGCAAAGGAGACCGATGTGATAATGATCGAGTGCCGATTGATCTGTACAAATAAGGGGCTGCTCAACTGTCATATTTTAGTCTGACAGTGACTGTACAAATAAGAGACTGCTCAACTGCCATAGTTGTTTAGTCTGACGATGATTATGTACAAATAAGGGGCTGCTCAACTGCCATAGTTGTTTAGTCTGACCATGATTATGTACAAATAAGGGGCTGCTCAACTGCCATAGTTGTTTAGTCTGACGATGATTATGTACAAATAAGGGGCTGCTCAACTGCCATAGTTGTTTAGTCTGACGATGATTATGTACAAATAAGGGGCTGCTCAACTGCCATAGTTGTTTAGTCTGACGATGATTATGTACAAATAAGAGACTGCTCAACTGCCATAGTTGTTTAGTCTGACGATGATTATGTACAAATAAGAGACTGCTCAACTGCCATAGTTGTTTAGTCTGACGATGATTATGTACAAATAAGGGGCTGCTCAACTGCCATATGGATAAACCCCGGGGCAATGAAGTCGATCCTCTCGACTTTTAAAACGTTTTTTAAGACGCAGTATGTCTCAAGTTTGTAAGAAAGGCCCTTTGCTTACTCACTGCCGTTGACTTGCTTGCTACTAGTAGTAGTACCACGTGGGTGGAGTACTCGCGAGTTCAAAGCAGACGAACGAAAAAAGAAAAACGCGAAGTTGTATTTGTACGAGCATATAATGGTATCTTCTACAACGGGCTTTAGGGACCGTGAAATTTTATTTTTTTTTAATTAGCATATCCTTTTACAGGACATCGCTGTCAACAGCGGCATCTTTCAGCTATCTGTTGATTTCTTGGCAAGATTACGCTCAGTAGTTTGCCATTGCTTTCTGAGCGGCCGGCTCAGTTATCCCGCAAGTCACCAGCGGGGAACGAACCGCTCCCAGTTCTCGCCCGCTACGAGACTGCGTGGTAAACGAGATTACGGAGAAAGTGGTGTAACGCCTCGGCCAGAGAGACCGGCACCGTGAAATTACGTTGCATAATTCCGACATACCGAATTGGGGGTTGGAAATCAGTCGCGGGCGATTTGAAGCAAACAGCTTTGAGTTGATTTAGAATGTATGAGGCTTCGGCCTTTCGGGAAACAATGACAAATTACTGAACTAACAATTTTTAGTAAATAATAGCCAATAAATTCTGAGGTTGATTGCAACATCCTGTAAAGAACACGAAACTAACTTTTAAAGGCACAACGTACTGTCGTGTCCTTTAAAGTGTCGTCCCTGGAGTGAGGAGATCCGACACCCACATTATAATATTTTTTTTTCCCTCTCAATATTCTGGAGAATCCACCAGCTTCCGTCCAACACACTCCATCAGCCTATGGACACCTTTTCCTATCACTCTCACACTGTCGTACTATGCCCCCTTCTCATACTTCCCCAACGCAACATACTCAACAACTCTTGCTTCTAGAAATTAATAAAGAGTAATTTATTAAAATAAAAGTGTAACGTATATGAGACGTGTATGTGAAGAAAATGTGTGACGTGTTCTATAAAGTGTGTAGACTCTGACTCTCAGACAGCAACCCAGTCAGCTGATCCCAGCAAAGATAGACCACAGCACGGTACGTCAGAACATGTACTTCTCACCCGTTGCCGAAACCATCTTGCCGGATACTGCTTTGCCTCTGTAGACCTCTGGTAATCCAATTTCATGAACATCCGAAATAGACACCGGTGGTATTAACAGTTAATCATGGACCGGTTGCACTCTACACAATGTCCGTTCCTAACGTTCCTTAACAAACTGCACAAGTCTTTTGTAGTGTGTACGCAGTTAGTTAGTTAGTTAGTTAGTCGACAGATCATCCTCGTTGCACATCGAACCATTCAGTCCATAAGTGCTAATTACTAATGTTAATTGTTACTGTACTAACACTAGGTACTCTTAGCCGGTTCTCGGTTCGTTACTACTGTCTGATGCTGTGTGGTGCATCAGTACGCATCACTCTCTTTGGTGAATCAACTTCCTTCTAGCTTTAGTTACGTTCTGTATGCAACTTTATTGATTGTTGAACTGGTGTTCTTCCGAATGGGTTTTTTAATTCTTTCCCAAAACTTGTAGAGTTTCCTTGGATCTGGTAGGGAACCTAGGATAGAAACAACACATCTGGTGATAGTACTAGTCACTGATCCCTTCGGCTGAGTGTAAGCCTATCACCTTGCTTAATGATCTTTAGCTAACTAGACTTAGTCACAGAGCAGATTAGCTACCCACCTAGAGCCGAATCAGGCTATGACAAAGAAAAAATCAGCAACCAGAATGCGGAACCCCGCCCACCAGGGACACCTACGGGAAGATCCCAATTATCCCTCATTACTCAATTCTCAACTAGTAAAGCTTATCAACACTTCACTAATCTATTTTAGCTAACAGAGCCAAGTATCACTTCACTACTCTAGCTAGTTTCCACTAACAGTGCTAATCATCACACTATAGTTTAACAAGGCTACTGCCTAAAGTAATTATAACGAATATATTATAATAGGTTATACCTTAAATGGCACTACTGCAGTCCTATCAATCATATCTACATCTGCCATTATAGGCACGTGCAAAATTAAGTCACTAATTAACACACGGTAGATATTATTTCCACTAAGCACTGCAGTGCCCTGGCACTCTGACTAGAGCATTTTTCAAGTCCCCCCTAGTTGATCCCAACTCGGGTTTATATGGCAAACTACCAAAGTTGGCCACGTGACGTTATCCTTTATGCCCCCACACAGGTGGCACCGTGGCAGATCATCCCTTGTCAAGAATCCATTTTCCTGGCTTTAGTCCTGTCAAAGTTGTCAGTAATAGTTTAGATTCTCAAACAAGCCAGCGAGTTTCTGTCGAGTTACAACAAAGAGTTGCAAATAACCCCGTCAATCCTCTCGATGTGCCGGAAACCAAGAATTGACAGATGCACTGTTTTCTCCCTAGTCGGGCACTTCCGACCTGTTGATAAACTGTCAATCTTCTGTTCCGTGGTGACAATCCCAGCAGCCATTTCCGTCTGATGTCCGGCAGTATAGATGACAAACGGAACCATTCCATATCCTAAGCCGACAATCATATGTGATTCTAACTGTTAATGAACTGCCAACTCGATGTATCCATTCCTTCTCACTCACCACCAAATGTGTTTATGGGCTGACACGATGTAACCTGTGCAGCTGTGTTTACTCTGTTAGTACGACTGTTGTGGCCTAGAAAATATACGCCACGCAAACGTCGGTATTATTAGCTGGTTAACTCATGGCGCTCGTGACATAGGCCCCCTCTTAAGAGAGTAGTCCATCTCACTCTTCTCCACCATGAGTTAAATCCAGATGATTCATTCCTCTTCTTCAGGAGCTGGGTGTCTTGACAAGAAATCCGCTCCAACATTCTCCTTCCCAGGAATGTACTCTACTGTGAAATTATACGGTTGAAGTAACAACGACCACCGCATCAAACGTGCGTTGAGCTTCTGAGAAGTAGCCAGGAACATCAGGGGCTGATGATCCGACTGAACCCGAAACTTAACTCCATACAAATATGGCTGAAATTTTTGCACTGCCCATACGAGGGACAAGCACTCTCTCTCTCTCGACGGTTGAATAATTCCTCTCCGCCTGTAGAAGTTTCTTACTTGCATATGCCACAGGTTTCAAAACTGAAGCATCGTCTTTTCCTTCCTGTAACAAAGCGGCTCCAATTCCAATCGCACTCGCATCCGTTCTCAACACAAATGGTTTGGAAAGGTCAGGGAGCTGTAATACAGGTTTGCTGACCAAGGCCTCCTTTAACTGACTATAGGCATTCTCACATTCTGGTGTCCAAATGATTTGATCCGGTAATCCCTTTTTCAAGGTTTCCGTCAACGGAGCTCCCAGTTCAGTGAAATGTGGGATAAATTTGTGGTAGAACCCACACAACGAGAGAAAAGATCGCACATCCTTCTTCGTTTTTGGCCTTGGTGCATTTCTGATTTTCTCCAGGTTCTTCTCTTCTGGGACAATGTGTCCTGGAGTGATGGTGTGACCTAGAAATTCCAGAGTCTGGTAACCAATCATGCACTTGGTTGGACGAGCAGTAAGCCCTGCTTCCTTGAGTCTATTAAACCCTCTCTCCAAGGATTGTAAGTGGTCATCCAAGCTGTCACTGGAAATCAGAATATCATCCATGAATGAGATGATGGACGGATCCTGTAACGGATCTAGTAAAGTCCTCATCATGCGTGTAAACACACTAGGTGCATTGCTGAGTCCAAAGGGCATGACCTTGAATTCGTAGTGTCCACTGGGTGTACTGAAAGCTAACAGTGGTCGAATCTCCGGTTTGACTGGTATCTGATAGTACCCCCGACTCAGATCCACCTTTGAAAGTACCGAGCCCTTATGGAGCCTAGCGAATAACTGAGTTGGATTCGGCAAAGGTTCCACCTGAAACTGTGTATGACTGTTCAGCAGTCGGTAATCTATACACAACCTGTGTTCTCCACTTGGTTTGCGTAACAAAACTACCCCCGCATTGTATGGGGATGTGGATGGTGCAATCACGTCATCCTCCAGCAGTTTTTTTTATTTCCTCCTCCAGGGCCTTTTCTTTAGAGAATGGCACTGGGTAAACCTTTTGGCGAACAGGCTCCTGTGTGGTCAAAGTCATCTCGAACTCAACCAACCTCGTTCGTCCAGGTTTATCAGTCAGTATCTCCTTATGAGACTTGAGAACCTGGGTTATCCTTTCCCTCTCCTGGGAGGTCAGATCAGGGTTCACTTGCACATCCCTATAAGTTTCCTGGTGTACTAAGGGATATTCCCTGCCCTCGCTGTTTCCCACTTCTGTCTCCACTGCAACTGCCATTGCCATGAGGTGAGCTGCCTTGTCTCCTGGTCTCTCTTCGTATTTCCGCAAGAGATTGATATGGAAAATCTTCGACTTTCCCCTGGATCCGGATCTGATAGTTGGTTCTGGATATCACCCTTTCCACGGGAAATGGTCCTTGCCAACCTATCTCCAGTTTGTTGTTTTCCCGTTGGGAGTAACAACAAGACTTTATCTCCTACCTCTAGAGATCTTTCTTTAGACCTACGGTTGTAGTAAGCCGCATGTCTTTTCCTGGCCTTTTTCAAGTTTTGATTTGCCAGAGTCCATCCCTTGTGGAGTTTTTCTTTCAGTTCCTCCACGTATTGATAGGATGAGATCACTTCTTCTGACGTCCCCCTCTTCAGTCCAACTCCTCAACATGGCTTCCAACGGTCCTTTGATTGGACGACCAAACAGCAACGTAGCAGGTGGTAGTCCTGTTGAGCCATGAGGAACTTCCCGATAGGCAAAGAGTGCTGCTGGGATATATTCATCCCACCTATCAGGTTTTTCCTGCGCTAGTTTCCTGAGCATTGTCATCAACGTGCCGTTGAAACGCTCTACTTGTCCATTGGCTTGAGGGTGGTAAGGGCTGGTATGTATGTGGTTAGAGTGAAACACCCTAAATACCTCCTCCATGAGTTTTCCACAAAACTGAGATCCATTATCCATCAGAATTTGATCCGGAAAGCCTAATCTGGTAAAGGCCTCCATCAGTGCGTCCGCCACTCTTTTCGAGTCAATCATGGTCAACGGTATAGCCTCACCCCACAATGTACAGCAATCCACCATTGTGAGTATATACATGTTCCTCTTCCTAGTCCTGGGAAGTGGACCCACGATATCGATGGCTACCCTCTCGAAAGGAGAGTTCATGATGGGGATCTCACCCAACACCACCGGTGCTGTCCAGTGTTTCGGTGCCACCCTCTGGCACTCAGGGCATGACTCCACATACCGACGCACATCATCTGTCATTCCGGCCAATAGTAGTGGCAGGAAATCCGCTGCATGGTGGCGGCAATTACCCATGTGTCCGCTAAAGGAGATGGTATGCCCCATATGAAGAATCTGGGACCGGTGAGCTTTCGGGACGACCAACTGACCATATAGGTTGTCTCCCCTTCCTGCTCTCCTGTAGAGTATCCTATTCTTCATGTAGTACTGCCCCCGTCCTGGTGGATCAGCACTTTTCTGCAGCTTTTTGTAGCAAGGACGTAAAGTATCATCCTCACTCTGGGCAGTTCGTAGCTCCCCCGGCATTGGGTTAGTCACAATTGCGTCTGCCTCTTCCGTTTTCGTCTGAGAGCGAGTCTGCATTGCTCCCATATGAATTGGCTCCCTGGGCATTCCCAGAAAGACATACCGGCAACCTAGGATGACTGGAAAAATGGGGATCGGTCAATACAGCGGCCTTGATGGTGCCGGTGACGTACCGTGACCGAATCTCCACATTAGCAATGGGCAACTTCATGGCTACAGCACTCTTCTGTGCAGGCTGTATATCCAAGGTTTCACCTGTGAATTGTTCTGGATGTACTAGATCCGCAGAAATCACGGCCTCCCCGTCCAGTCCTGTGTCGTATAAACACTCCACTTGACGACCGTTAACCTCTACCAATTCCACTACAGGTGGTTTTTCCTGGTCTGGAGTCTCTTCCTCGGCCTCGACCTGTTCGGTGGGCTCCACCTTAGGTTTCCCTGAGCACACGACGAATTGAGTGTCTCCTGACTTTCCCCTGCAGTCAATAGCATTGTGCGTGTTTGACTGACATTGGTTGCACCATTTCCCTGTCCTAGATTTCTATTGTCGGACTTGAATGAGCTCTCCTGGTGGCGAGCTTCCTTGTTGACCTTGGCATTTTCCGTGACAACCTCCTTGGAAGTCACTTGACATGCTGCAAAGTGAGGGTTCTTAGCCTTCGATTTGCAGTCCCTCGTATTGTGAGAGGGTGACTTACAAATTGAACACCACTTATCCGACCACGGTCGTTTAGGTGTAGAGCTTGAAGTGCTCTTGCTTCCCTCCTTCTTCTTCTCTGAACTATCCTCTGATTTTTGCCCATAAGGTTCCCACTTTTTGGTTCCTGAGTTTTTGGCTTTCTTCTTGTCATGTTTCTCTTGACTTTTTGGTGTTGGTGGAAAGGTTTTCCCCTGCCTCCCCATGTACCTCGACGAACCGTTCTGCTAATTTATTCACGAGGTCAATACGTTCCGCTCCTTGTTCT
This sequence comes from Cepaea nemoralis, assembly GCA_014155875.1. Classification (NCBI taxonomy): domain Eukaryota; kingdom Metazoa; phylum Mollusca; class Gastropoda; order Stylommatophora; family Helicidae; genus Cepaea; species Cepaea nemoralis. The sequence continues at coordinate 1,694,269 of JACEFZ010002737.1, read as the reverse complement.
CCCAGGAACGTCCTGAGAGGTTTAGACATTTGCTTCTTCAGCTGGTCGACCACCATGAGCTCTTCCAGACTCTCGTAGTCATGTGCGAACCCAGCCAAATCCATCCACTTATGGAGATAAGATTTAAGACGCAAACTGTAGGCGGCAAACAACTCTCCCGGTTCTCGTTTCGCTGCTCGAAATTTTTTCCGGTAGGTATGTGACGTAACCTCGAATCGTTTCAGCAGAGCCGTCTTTAACTCATCATAATTGTTCTCATGTCCTGGTGGCAGGCGAGTATAAACCTCGTATCCGGTCCCGCGTAATCCCTGGGATAGCTTAAGATTCCATTTGTTATGCTCCAAACCCATAGCAACAGACATAGCCTCGAAGCGTTGAAGGTACTGGTCAATCTTCTCTTTGTCCACCTCGTAGACCGCTAAAGGAAACTTCATAGCATGGTACCCATGTCCACCTACTGGTGTTGATCCTGGGATGGAGGAACCTCCAACTGCTCCCTCAGTTTCTCCATTAGATTGACTCTTCAACTCGAGTTCCCTCATCCGTACTCGTGCTCCCTTTTCTGTGCTTCCTGTTCAGCTTCTAATTTCCTAGCTGCTTGCTCAGCTTCAAATTTCCTAGCTGCTTGCTCAGCTTCCAATTTCCTAGCTGCTTGCTCAGCTTCCAATTCCATCCTTCTCAATTCCAACTCGGCCTTTCGATCTTCCCTTTCTGCTTGACGATACTCTCTCTCCACTTCCTGTATGTAATCCGTTAGAGCAGACCCCGCCAATCCCATTTCTTCCCCCTTTGCCTTTAATTCTGCTGTGCTAAGTTTAGGGGTGGCCATTATACAGAGAGGTAAGCTAGCAGGTCGAGTACAATATAACTGCAAATTACTATACAGATATATGAACAAGTACTATAAATCTAGATATACCACACACAGCACATTCACGCAGTGACAAGAGTATAATCAGGACCACAGACCTATGCAGACGTGTGAAGTGTGAACAGGTAAGATATTAGTCCTAACCCCTATCCACATTCACTCTAGCTGGATTCTCCAAAATGATATCTCCCTCTTATAACTAAGGATCCCGTGTCAAAAGACCCCGTTGTCAGAAGATCCCACTGTCAAAGGTTCCTGCTTGCAGGAGATCTCGCTGTCCAAGGATTCCGTTTACGGGAGATCCCGCTGTCCAAAGATCCCGTTACGAGAGATCCCGCTGTCCAAGGATCACGTTTACGAGAGATCCCGCTGTCCAAAGATCACGTTTACGAGAGATCCCGCTGTCCAAAGATCCCGGACGAGCCCCCAATAATGTCGTTGTCCTCCTTTAAAGTGTCGTCCCTGGAGTGAGGAGATCCGACACCCACATTATAATATTTTTTTTTCCTCTCAATATTCTGGAGAATCCACCAGCTTCCGTCCAACACACTCCATCAGCCTATGGACACCTTTTCCTATCACTCTCACACTGTCGTACTATGCCCCCTTCTCATACTTCCCCAACGCAACATACTCAACAACTCTTGCTTCTAGAAATTAATAAAGAGTAATTTATTAAAATAAAAGTGTAACGTATATGAGACGTGTATGTGAAGAAAATGTGTGACGTGTTCTATAAGTGTGTAGACTCTGACTCTCAGACAGCAACCCAAGTCAGCTGATCCCAGCAAGATAGACCACAGCACGGTACGTCAGAACATGTACTTCTCACCCGTTGCCGAAACCATCTTGCCGGATACTGCTTTTGCCTCTGTAGACCTCTGGTATCCAATTTCATGAACATCCGAAATAGACACCGGTGGTATTAACAGTTAATCATGGACCGGTTGCACTCTACACAATGTCCGTTCCTAACGTTCCTTAACAAACTGCACAAGTCTTTTGTAGTGTGTACGCAGTTAGTTAGTTAGTTAGTTAGTCGACAGATCATCCTCGTTGCACATCGAACCATTCAGTCCATAAGTGCTAATTACTAATGTTAATTGTTACTGTACTAATACACTAGGTACTCTTAGCCGGTTCTCGGTTCGTTACTACTGTCTGATGCTGTGTGGTGCATCAGTACGCATCACTCTCTTTGGTGAATCAACTTCCTTCTAGCTTTAGTTACGTTCTGTATGCAACTTTATTGATTGTTGAACTGGTGTTCTTCCGAATGGGTTTTTTAATTCTTTCCCAAAACTTGTAGAGTTTCCTTGGATCTGGTAGGGAACCTAGGATAGAAACAACACATCTGGTGATAGTACTAGTCACTGATCCCTTCGGCTGAGTGTAAGCCTATCACCTTGCTTAATGATCTTTAGCTAACTAGACTTAGTCACAGAGCAGATTAGCTACCCACCTAGAGCCGAATCAGGCTATGACAAAGAAAAAAATCAGCAACCAGAATGCGGAACCCCGCCCACCAGGGACACCTACGGGAAGATCCCAATTATCCCTCATTACTCAATTCTCAACTAGTAAAGCTTATCAACACTTCACTAATCTATTTTAGCTAACAGAGCCAAGTATCACTTCACTACTCTAGCTAGTTTCCACTAACAGTGCTAATCATCACACTATAGTTTAACAAGGCTACTGCCTAAAGTAATTATAACGAATATATTATAATAGGTTATACCTTAAATGGCACTACTGCAGTCCTATCAATCATATCTACATCTGCCATTATAGGCACGTGCAAAATTAAGTCACTAATTAACACACGGTAGATATTATTTCCACTAAGCACTGCAGTGCCCTGGCACTCTGACTAGAGCATTTTCAAGTCCCCCCTAGTTGATCCCAACTCGGGTTATATGGCAAACTACCAAAGTTGGCCACGTGACGTTATCCTTTATACCCCACACAGGTGGCACCGTGGCAGATCATCCCTTGTCAAGAATCCATTTTCCTGGCTTTAGTCCTGTCAAAGTTGTCAGTAATAGTTTAGATTCTCAAACAAGCCAGCGAGTTTCTGTCGAGTTACAACAAAGAGTTGCAAATAACCCCGTCAATCCTCTCGATGTGCCGGAAACCAAGAATTGACAGATGCACTGTTTTCTCCCTAGTCGGGCACTTCCGACCTGTTGATAAACTGTCAATCTTCTGTTCCGTGGTGACAATCCCAGCAGCCATTTCCGTCTGATGTCCGGCAGTATAGATGACAAACGGAACCATTCCATATCCTAAGCCGACAATCATATGTGATTCTAACTGTTAATGAACTGCCAACTCGATGTATCCATTCCTTCTCACTCACCACCAAATGTGTTTATGGGCTGACACGATGTAACCTGTGCAGCTGTGTTTACTCTGTTAGTACGACTGTTGTGGCCTAGAAAATATACGCCACGCAAACGTCGGTATTATTAGCTGGTTAACTCATGGCGCTCGTGACACGTACACAGGATAATGCACTAAGCGTCAATCAACCGCCGATACTAATACAATTAAATGAGAAGATAGAAACGTTGTTGTGATGATTGGAATGATATCATCATCATCATCATCATCATCATCAAGTGCCTTGCCAGCTGGCTTAGGCGTTCATGTCTCTCCACATATCTCGGTCTTTGGTGTTCTGGATCAACCTTGCTGCTGATATTCCTCCATACCATCGTCTCAATACATCCAGTATCATTTCTCTTGGTCGGCCTCTGCCTCTCATCCCCTCGATCTTTCCAGTCGGCACGATGTTCTCCAATGCCTCTCTTCTCATCACATGACCAAAGAAAGCTGTTTGTCTCATTCTTGTTGTTGAATATAATGTTCTAGTTTCATTAGCCTCTTTCATGCAATCATCGGTAGCTACTCTTTAGTACAAGGATTTCGCTACATTTGTATTAGGAACCTCGTCTCTGTTCCTTCCAAGTTGTTCCTAGTTTGTTCATTTACATTATAAGATCACTACCATACAGGAATTATAGAATACGAATAATAATAACAACAACCGCAGAACGTTGCTCTCGTCGCGGCCCGCCAAAAGGTTCTCGATCCTAGTGTCAGCTCCCTTGCCCGTCCATATTCATGCCCAAACTGTCTGCAGTGTCCTGTGTCAGCTCCCTTGCCCGTCCATATTCATGCCCAAACTGTCTGCAGTGTCCTGTGTCCATCGTAGTGCGAGTCAAATCCTGCTTTTTCTCCCAGGAACCGCCTCTTCCATCACTGTTCTCTCCAAGCCCCCGTGACGTTTAATATGGACAAAGTATTTCAGTTTCTGAAATATGAAATATACATGTTCTCAGAAATTCTACTTTAATTTCTTTCTTTCTTTCTTTCTTTCTTTCTTTATTTATTTATTTATTTATTTATTTATTTATTTTATTTCTTCTTAGTTTTCTTTCTTTCTTTCTTTTGTTGTACCATAGGCTTTTAATATATCAATGTATATCGCATATAAAAAATATACACTCGTATTGCATATGATCGAAGGAAACAGACCAAGAGGCAGACCGAGAGGAAAATACCCGGATGGCTTGGCTGAGCTGATCCACGACACTGGTGATCGAGTGAAATGGCGAGTCATGACCGCCCACGCTTTCCGGCATGGCACATGATTGATTGATTGATTGCATATGAAATTTTCTTTTCATTTTTGGTTTTTATTTTGTTTAAAGGATTTCAGTATTTCTCATTCTTTATGTCCATTGGTTCTGTTTGTAAACCTCGTTTATACACATTCCCATAGCACCGACACCCGGGTTCGATCCCTCGGTAAGGTGTGGGATTTTTTTATGTCGGGGGCAAAAAGAAAATCCTAACCTGCACAGTTCGCGGCGACTTCACTAGCCAGGCGGCCTTAATTCCTCAGGCTCAAAGACCCCTCTTCCATACACCGCAAGGTACTATATTGGCAGTAAATGACAGTTGACATGACACTCATAATGTAATATACAGGATTTCACGACTCTCATATTTAATTGATACTGTAATTGTCTGTTTGCTAGAATGTTTAGCACAGTGGTTCTCAACCGGTGGGGAATTTCCCCCCCCCCCTTCCAGGGGGAAATATTTTAGGGTTTCGGGGAGGGGGGGGGGGGGGGGGAAATTAAAATTATTTCAAGATCGCTTTAATACAAGAACCGATTACTTGATATTATTTTTTCCCTTCATACTGTACGATTCTATACGTATCACCCTTCTAAAATTCATTTTATAAAGTAAGTAGACCCACAAATCATGTTTTATGTGGACGTCTAGACTTGTTTTAGTATGTGCTATTAAATTTAGCTTCCATTATTATGTATACTGTGTAGGGGCGGGGGCAGGATATTTAGGTAATAAATACGAAAGGGGGGAATGACGTTCTGAAAATATGGTGAGGGGGGGGGGGGCACGGGCCAAATTTTTAGGTAGGAAATACGAAAAGGGTGGGGGGGGTGGAATGACGTTCTGAAAATATGGTGAAGGGGGGCACGGGCCAAAAAAGGTTGAGAACCACTGGTTTAGCACGTCGCGGAATACATCGTTAGCCAGTTCTATTCTCTTGTTAATTTCTATGTGGCATATCGACGCTACAGCGGGAGTTTTGGTGTGATGGTTAGAAGATGAGTATACAATAGCATGAGCTCTGCAAGAACCAGGGTTCGATTCCTGGGGCCGCTCGCTACGGGAAGGAAAGACTGGCCATCGATTCGTCCACGCACTCAGGACTACAAAATGGGATATTCCGAGCACATCACGGGACGATAGCAGGTCCCTGCTTCACGGCTCGTGTTTAACCTACTCTATGAGAGGTATCTCAGTAGCTAGCGCGCTTTTCTGCGCGCCCAGCGGTCATGTTTGCCAAACACTATCTATGCATGTTTTTTAATTGATTAAGGGCCATGGGATGATTAATCGTCTGAAGCGATTTCCTGTATCTGCAGTGGGCTTATATATCGCCGAAATATTGTCATTGCGTTGTAATACAACATGGCTACTACCATATTAATAACTTTTAAACCATAACTGTGACACACCCCTACTTCCAAGTTTCAGTCTGTCATGTTTGTCTAATTCCAAACCTACGTTTTGTTTGGCACTGAATCTGTTCAGCTGCCAGGTTGACTCCGCCTGGCAGCCGACATTATGTGGACTACATCGCCCATCGGATGTCGAGTGGTCTGTAAAACACGGGGCTGGCACTGTATAACCATTACGCGCGAGGAAGTGTGAAGCGGTGCTTTACTTCAATGTATCATACGGATGCTACTGTCAATAATTAAACAGTGTGTATTCAAGATTTCTATTGCAACCAGACAAATAGTGTTGAGATGCTACATAGAACCCGTACTTTTGTATGGATGTGAGCGTGGACAATGAGCAAACAAGCTGAACAACATCTGCTGGCTGTGGAAATGTGGTTTCTGAGGAAAATGCAAAGAATACCATGGACAGACAGAAAAACCAATGGCCAAGTCCTACAAGAAACAAATGAAAATCATAAACTGATTAGAGAAATTAGATGTAGACAGTAAAAAAAATTTGGGCATATTATGAGAAGAAATAAAATGGAGAACTTTGTGACATCTGGCAAGATCGATGGGAAGAGAACAAGGGGAAGACAGAGAAGTAAATAGCTGGATGGCTTGGCCACGCGGTATGGTCGAGACAAGAACACGGAGCTGATCCACGACTCTGGTGACCGAGTGAAATGGCGAATCATGACCGCCCACGCTTATCGGCATGGCACATGATGGATAGATGGATTCAAGGCCAGTGTTTTCTTTCAATTAAACTGATCTGTATGTATGTGTGTGTGATTGCTGCTGTTTTAATTCTTGGTGTTCCACTGAAGGAGAAAAGGCTTCCATCCATTAAAGGATGGAACAGGTTTTAGTTTTGTAATCCAATAAAACGTTAGTCTATGATAGTCACCAAACCGGGAGCCGCGCATTCGTAATGACTAGATGCTCGCCTGCCGGACCAGTGGCCATGGGTGTGATCCGCATCTGATGGAATTTATTCATCTAATGTTTGAAATAAACCTGCACTCCCAGGTCGACCCAGTCTGAAATGGGTGCTGGGAAATGTCTTGGGAAGTAAAAGCGGCCCTACTGACCATATACCCACGGAATGTCGATTGGTCTATAAAAATGTGAATCTTTACATCATAAGCCGAATGGAGGTCAGCGTGGCCGAATGGATAAGAGGGCTTGTTGTTAAACATCCGGTGTGCTGATGCCGAGGTAGCGGTTCAACCCGTACACTGATCAGTTGGAGTTGACTTGTCCTATCTTGGGGATGTAAATTACAAGTACCTCTGAAGTCGGAGAGGGTTTGCTAGTAGACAAAGCTAATCCACACGCCAAAAAATAAGTCCAGTGCGCTAGAAAAAGCACGTGTGTGTACTTCGCTTGAGTTCAAAGCGAGCAAACGAGAGGGGGGGGGGGGGGAGAGAGAGAGAGAGAGAGAGAGAGAGAGAGAGAGAGAGAGAGAGAAAGAATATTCCGAGTGGGCTACGGGTCCTTTACTCACTTTTTGCTAGGTACTAAACTGTGGTTAAGACAAGATGGTCAGAAGGAGCACTTTGGTTTTCTCTGTACGACATTCCTGAGTTCATTTAAATGAAGTGACTTTTTACGTACCCAGAGATATGAATCAATATCCTGTAGCCCGTGCTGGCAATCTGGGTCTCATTATTCGCGATCCTATCTGGAACACTGAAACTGGGAGCATTCCAGATACAGCGGATGGGGAATGTATGGTGAACCATTTTCCCCTTTGATACATTTTAATTACATTTATTGTTGGGGGTGTCTCTGTCTGTACATAATTGTGTCATTCACTCTGTGGAGATAATTGTGTGTTGTAATTGGCATTTGTGCGGTAAAATGCTGGTGTTGACAGCGATGTCCTGTAAAGGATATGCGGGGGAAAAATCGGCATTTGTGTTGTGATGGGCATGTCGTATACTAATGTTTCCCAGCATACATGCTTGCTGTTTAGTTAGTATTCAGTACAATGTATTTGCGTGCGTGCACACTATTACACATTGTTTTTACTTCTGCTTCGTCGCTCTTTCAAATGAAGTTCCTCACATCAGGTTATGAACCCAGCTACTTCTAAATGTAATGTTTCCAACTTGGGCACGCATTCGTGTAAGATCCACGTCGTCTAGACAGATTTCATCAAAGCTAACGGGCTCTATCTACCCGTGGATGGATGATTTCTACTAATAGTCTTGCTAGGTCAGCGACCTTACAGCCTGCTCTTTGCTATTTTAAACTACCGTCGGAATTTCGGTGTGCGAAACTTGCTTACGGATCGTCCTCTTTTCGAGATTTTCTGAGAAGGACGTGCATACGGTCTCACCACCAAAGAGATCAGTGGGTGGTTTATAGTTATTACATATGAAATAGTCCGACATGTTATTGAGTCAGAATTGTGCAAGACCTTGACATTCAACAGACTATTGTATTCAATGTGTGGAAGCTTGGTGTAAACAGAAAGATATTGTTCGACAAAACAAAATTGAGAGATTATTACAGCAAAGTGTAGACGTTGGGTGTTTATAGTCTCGTTCACACGGTGTATATCGACCACATTGTCAATTCCTTGTCAAGCCGCATTCGCATGTCTAGACTATAGCAATAATCAAGATGTATCATGTCCTTTGCAGAGCGTCGCTCTCATTATGGCCGGAAAGTCCCTCGATTTCCTGACCGTTCTCCTGACCCATGCATGTTTATGCCAGTACATCTGCAATGTCCATTGTCATTCAGGTCGACTCCTGACTTCTCTTCCTGAAACAATCCCTTCCACCATTGTTCTCCACTGTGTTGGTTAGTATGGCTACATTATTGTGATTTCCGACACATAATGATGTTTATATTCCACTCTGAGCTTCTTACTGATTCTGTCTTACTATTTTAGTTCTTTTGTTCTGTGCAGGTTCCAGTTGACCTACGTTTGCAGTGTCGTTGTATTTGTTTTAGTAGTTTTCCGTGTTTCTAACCCTTATAGCAGCACTATTTTAATGCTGGAGTTAAATATTCAAAGATAGACACAAATGTTAATGTTTGTTTTTGACTTCCACAAACTTCCATCTCCTATGAAATCTCCCCTTGCCTTTTGTATTATTATGTTAATATTTATGTCTCTTCCTACCCCAGCCCAACCCAACGTCTACATTGCTACCTCAGTAATGATTCCACCTCTTGAAGTAAGGTTTAACCAAAGGAGATCGGATTATCATTTGCTTGATTTACTCTCATTATCTTTATCATTCTACTATGAATATTAGAACTATTTATTCTTCCATGAAGTATTTTTAGTTTATCTTGCATGGGATTTGTTGCCTCTGCTGTTCCGCTAATCCATCACTCGCAGGACCTTCCCCTTGCTCTGTTCCCGCTGTATCTAAATGCCAGAAACCTTCCCCTTGCTCTGTTCCCGCTGTATCTAAATGCCAGAAACCTTCCCCTTGCTCTGTTCCCGCTGTATCTAAATGCCAGAAACCTTCCCCTTGCTCTGTTCCCGCTGTATCTAAATGCCAGAAACCTTCCCCTTGCTCTGTTCCCGCTGTATCTAAATGCCAGAAACAATTAGGGATTAGAGAACGCACTAGACAACATACACATTTAAAATTATAGTTGCCGACCGGGATTCGAACTTGTCACCTCCAAATGACGATAGCGCCTCGCTGCAGGAGTAAGTGTACTTCAACGCATGACCAGCTAGACACCCACAGAGTGTTTAGTTGGTCATGTGTCGAAGTACACTGTGTCTACTAGCGAGTGTGAGAGGTTCGAATCCCATTCGGTAACTATAACTTTAAATTGTTATGTTGTTTTGTTCTAATCCCTATTTGTTTCTTCTACTTTCATGACCGCCAAACAGTACGTGCGTGTTTATTTATGAACTATCTAAATGCCAATATGGTTTCTTTTATGCTGTCTCGGTATGATCTTATCGCATGACTGAATCATCTGTCAAACAGTCAATTCTAACACTGTGTCTACGTGATTCTTGATGTCTTCTTATCCCTTCTTTTCTTGTTACATTCAGAATTCTTCTAATGCATGTTATCTCTTTTGATACAATTTTACTTATATCTCTTGCTGGCATAGCCTGGTCTGGTAGTAGTCCGGACCAAGAGTAGTTTCTTTTGTTGTTCATATTCCTTGGACTTCAGAAAATAATGTTGTATAGAGGAGGGGCTGGTCGAGTGGCCAGAATGCCGGATTCTCCTTCGGGAGACCCGGGTTCGAATCCTCGGTAAGGTGTGGAGGTTTTTTTTTCTTTCTGTGGGAGGCAAAAAGAAAACTAACCTGCAGTTCGTGCAGCGATTGCACTAGGCAGGCGGATTTAATTCCTCAGGCTCAAGACCCTCCCCCCCCCCCCCCCCTTTTTTTTTGGCCATACGCCGCAAGATACTATATTGGCAGTAAATGACAGTTTATTATTATTATTATTATTAAGCTTCAACCGCTCACAAAGTTGAACCGTTGGCACCAGCTCAACAACTCTGCCATGCTACAGGACCACTTGTTGTTAGCCATTCAGCACATCTTTCATGGCGAAATATGCTTTGTTGTAGTTTCGGGTATTTTTATTGCAAGGAATGTTTAGTTCATTTGTTACCTATGTCTGCCCTGCTTAGTTAGTGATGTACATCACTAGTTATTTGAGTGGTATTTTTCAATTTGAAATTTAAAGTGGCTTTTCTTGTTTTATTTGCATAACATTTTTGGGGTAATTCCGTCTCTTTGTTTGGCTAGTTTTTTCTGTTTGTTTGTTGTTTTGTTTTGTTTTGTTTTCTGTGCGTAAATAAAATGCATGTACTAAAATCAGAGTATTGTTCTTCTACAGAATGTGTTTTGTTTTTTTTAAACTGATCATTACATTTTAAAAAAAATTGTTAACGACGTGTATGCAGACACTATTTGCTGAACAATTTATTGCGCTGGGGAAGTTTTTTTTTTTTAACACTAAAGTTACAATATAATACCGTGGCGAGAATTACACAAGAATTTGTAATATGATACCGGGACGGGATTCCGTACACTGAGAACTGTTTTCTTGAATGGCTGACAGTGAACTGGAACGAATACGCAAGTTGTGAGAGACAGTAAGAGGATACTACAACTGGATTGTGTTGTAACTGCCCCGTGTAGTGCGGGAATCTCAGATTGTACGACACTAGCTGCAAGCAGGTTTATCTACCCTCTCCACCTAGTGCTACCAACTGTGGGCTGTGAGCCTCTCCCCAACACTAAGTTCCACTTTGTGAGCCTCGATCGCGTGCACCATCCATTGGCACCAGCTCAACAACTCTGCCATGCTACAGAACCACTTATTCTTAGCCATCTGACCGTTTTTTCCCCCCAACCGTAATCATGTTTGTGTGGAGGTTTTCGCCTGGTGCGAACAACTGCTGTGAACTTTCGTTTTTCTTTAGGGAAAACCTGTTTGCATTAATGAGTTTGTGAATGGGTCAGTTTATACAAAGACAGGTCATTTTTGTAGAGGAAATCCATACCAGATTCGCTTGACACTTCGAGGATGTGTTTTGGGATATGAAGTTAGCGTGTTCTAAACGCTTGGACAACGTGAGTAGAACGCGTGCACTGAATTTATGTTTCATAATGTACCTTAACCTACTTTTTCTGTAGAAAAAAAAAAAAAACACTGTCGTCTAATGCCTATAGTAACTTGTGGTGTAAGACATGGGAGTCTTGAGCTTGAGGAATTACGGCAGTCTGGTTAGTGCAGTCGCCGCGAACTGTGCAGGTTAAGGTTTTTATTTTCCCGACAGAAAAGAACCCACACCTTACCGAGGATTCGAACCTCTGTCTCCCGAATGAGAACTCGGCATTCTAGCCTCCCGGCCAACTGCTCCTCTATATTTATGTGCGTGTAGATATTATTGTTTCCCCTTGTTCAGTCCGCTTTGCTGCCATCGTATCCCTCCTGCGTAGCTATAGTGAGGTACCTTTTTCGTGGGCCTTCTGTGGGGACTGTAATGAGAAGGTACCATTTTTCATGGGCCTTCTGCCGTGCTATAATGAGGGGGTACCATTTCCATGGGCCTTGCTGCGTACCAAATGACAGGAGGGCGTTTTTTGTTGTTGTTTTTTTTTTTTTTCGTGGACCTTCTGCCTAGTTGTAATGGGTAGAAGGTGCCTCGTTTGTGAATTCTTCTGCCTAGAATATTTGTGGGTCTTCTGTCTAGCTATAGTGGGCACAAATTACCTGTTTTGTGGGTCTTCTGCCTAGCTGTAGTGGGCACAATTTACCTCTTTTGTGGGTCTTCTGCCTAGCTATAGTGGGCACATATCACCTGTTTTGTGGGTCTTCTGCCAAGCTATAGTGAGCACAAATTATGTTTTGTGGGTCTTCTGTCTAGCTATAGTGGGCACAAATTATGTTTTGTGGGTCTTCTGTCTAGCTATAGTGGGCACAAATTATGTTTTGTGGGTCTTCTGCCAAGCTATAGTGAGCACAAATTATGTTTTGTGGGTCTTCTGTCTAGCTATAGTGGGCACAAATTATGTTTTGTGGGTCTTCTGTCTAGCTATAGTGGGCACAAATTATGTTTTATGGGTCTTCTGCCTAACTATAGTGAGCACAACTTATGTTTTGTGGGTCTTCTGTCTAGCTATAGTGGGAAAAAATTATGTTTTGTGGGTCTTCTGTATAGCTATAGTGAGCACAAATTATGTTTTGTGGGTCTTCTGTCTAGCTATATTGGGCAAAAATTACCTGTTTTGTGGGTCTTCTGTCTAGCTATAGTGGGCACAAATTATTATCATGGATCATCTACATACGGTTTTCTTGTTATGATCCATCTACATACTGTTTTCTTGTCCCGATCCATCTACACACTGTCTTCTTGTCATAATCCATCTACTTTCACATAACTTTTGCCAACTCCATGACCATATTGTCTTTTGTTAGTTCTATCACACCGACGTTTTCTCTACTACCATTTATGTGGGCTTTCTGTAGTCTTTAATTTCTGTGATCACCCCCCCCCCCCTCCGTTTATTGATCCTTCCTCTGCTGCCTGATGCAACATTATGATATTATTGGTGGGTATTCTGATAGTCTTGTCAATTAACATGATGTTTAATTCACTGTTTATTTGTTTGTTTGTGTTTAACATGTTCTTGTGCAAACCTTGTGGCGTTTCATTTCTCCTATTGTTTAACTTACGCAACACAGCGTGTACTGGTTCGTTCTCGAAGTTGACAGTGCACTGCATTGGTGGCGTCGTGAACATGGTTTGACAAGGGCTGGTCGCCTGCTAACTGAGGGAAAGATTTGCCACCTATTCCTCCGTGCATTCAGGACTGTACAATGTGATGCCCTTATCACATTACAGACTCATGACAAGAAACTGCTTCGGGACGCAGGTTTTTGTTTACTTTTTGGTTTTGCGATGATGGCTCTGTCCATTTCCTGGACTTTGAATTTATTGTCTTTTCACATGTTCTTGTCGACACATTGTGGCGTTTCATGTCTCCTCATCTTTTAACTACACGCAACAAGTGTTTACATTCTAAACGCATGATATCCCGACTGTTTCATTCCATCCATCCGTCATGTGCCATGCCGATAAGAGTGGGCGGTCATGTTTTGCCATCTCACTCGATCACCAGAGTAGTGGATCAGCTCCTTGTTTGTCTCGACCATGCCGCTTGGCCAAGCCATACTGTTTTATTACATCACTTTATTTATTACAATTTGTCTGTTTAAAAGCATATGCATAGTCATTCGATTGGTATGCCATTTTGCGCCTTTCTGCAGAAATTAGGTGGTGTCTAGTCTGCGTTCTGTTTCAATGGCAGGTTGTGTTTGTTTTTGTTTTTGTTTTTTCTTTATCATCTTCATCATCATCATTATCATCGTCATTATAACCTTACTTATCATCATCATCGTAATCTTCGCCATTATCACCATCATAATCTTCCCCGTCATCACCAGCATAATCTTCCCCATTCAATCCATCATGTGCCATGCCGGAAAGCGTGGGCTGTCATGACTCGCCACTTCACTCGATCATCAGCGTCGTGGATCAGCTCAGTGTTCCTGTCTCGACCATGTCATGTGGCCGAGCCATCCAGGTATTTATTTCTCAGTCTTCCCCTTGGTCTGTTCCCTTCAATCTTGCCAGCAGTCACTGAGTTCTCCAATCCATTTCTTCTCATAACATATCCAAAAAAATTTTGACTGTCTACGTCTAATTTCTCTAATAAATTTACGATTTTCATTTGTCTCCTGTAATACTTGGTCATTGGTTTTTCTGTTTGACCATGGTATTCTTTGCATTTTCTTCAGAAACCACATTTCTGTAGCCATCGGATGTTTTTCAGCTTGACTGCACATTGTCCAAGTTTCACATCCATACAAAAGAACAGGCTCTATGTAGCACCTCAACATTCTTTTTCTAGTTTCAGTTGACATCTTTTTATTGGTCAGAATGTTTTTCATCTTACTAAAGGCTACTTTCGCCATGGCGATTCTTATTCTAATCTCTTCAAGGCATCTCCCATCAGATGTTATGACTGTTTCGAGATAATTGTACCGATTCACTTGTTGAAGATTATTCACATTTACTTGTATATTACATTGTGGTATTTCGTTCTTCCTAGTGACGACCATAATCTGTGTCTATTTACAATTTAATTCTAACCCCAGTTGTTCACTGTGTGTAACAACCGCATCTACTAATTGTTGCAGATACTGCTCATTGTCTGCAAAGAACATTGTGGATGTATAGAAGGAAAAGGTACAAATAGGGCAAAACATACATTACGAACACTAATAGAAAGATCAAAATAAGATAGAAAAGTCTTATCCAAGTGTTTAATTTTATATACCTAAGGACATTTATAACGTCAGATAGAAGGTACACAATAAAGATTAAGAACAGAAAAGGGCAAACAAAAGCTGTATTTCAGAAAATGAATTATAAGTTTGGTTGAGATTTTCTGAATTTGGTCAATACTTTTGTTTGGCTAATATTTTTTCCTACTTGTTATATGCTTAGTTGAGATATGTCTTATTTTGGCCAAGAGTTGTATTAATAGAGCTAACAAATGTTCCTATTTTTTATATGTTTGATCGCTATATTTATGTGCTTGGCAATCATTTTTAATACTTTGGCTAACATATTTTCTTATTTTAATGTTGAAGTATTACATAGAATCTATAATTTTGTCTGGGTGTGAAACGTTGCAATTAGCAGAAAGCTTTAAAACATATATTGGTCTTTGAAATGGGTTTCTGGGGAAAGATGTAAAGACCCTATAGATACATAGCTAGGTAATGAAAGTGTAAATGCTTGCTTTGGGTCGTGACAACTTCAGTGGTCAACCAAGCTCGAGAAATGTCATGTTTCCTGAAATGCCAAAGGTCGAGCCGCGGCAGGTTATTGTATTTGTATTAATATTATACGTCTGATAAGCTGCGCTAAACACTCGTCGCTGTATGACCCGCTAGCTGTTAATTAAAGAAAGGCCTTCTCAGACTGACGTCGGTGATCACATCTTTCCTATCCGACAGACTTAGTTAGACACTGTGATGACTTGGGTATACTTGTGTATACTACAGTCCCGGGAAGGTTAACCCGGTCAACAAATGCCCGCAGAAGTCGGATGTGTCGGCCTAACGGCGCAAGAACGCAGCTCTGCTGTAAACAGGCACAACGCAGTCACATCCGGAGGGAAAAAAAATCCGGATGAACGCAGAAGAAGAAGAAGTATACTACAGTCGAAACTGCCTTATATTCTATTGATGTTGGGATGTTCTTTGGTGCTTCTCGATGGCCCTGGGACTACATAGACATAGAAAAGGTAGAGCCTTTTAGCCCTCAGATGCCTTGTTGACGATGTAGTGGAATCACTCCCATACATTTTGGTCATCACGACATAGCTTCCCTGAACCGACAGCAGACATGACACCCTTTTTCGTAGTAACCCTATTAACCACGTGTCTCGGATATACCCCTTAAGATGTGACCGGATACAACGCCCCCTTTGACTGGATGCAATCGGTTGTATCCTTATGCATGCGACTGGCTGTATCTAATGTCCTCCACTTGATCCAATTGTAACCCTTAACTTATTCAGTGTCAGAGGATAATACATCAACATATATGACCTCTCAAATGGACAGAAGGACAATATATCACCTTACTAGGATCATCATGCTATTTGTTTTTTGTTGAACCTTCCACAATTTCAATGCTTATTGAACGGAAATTGACATTATAAAACATGTTCATGTGATTTTGTAACATATTTGGTCCAAACATACTTTTTGTTTTGCGCTTAATCAGTTAAGCATGTGACGGGAGGCGGCTCACCACGCTGTCCTGTTTTATCAATTACCCACGTGTCTCGGATGTATCATTATTCATGTGATCTGGTGCAACACCACCATTGACCGGCTGTAACCATTACCTCACGTGCCCCGGATGTATCCTTATGAGTGTGACTGGCGGCTTGCCTTGCTGACTTCGTTTGGTTGCCACAGTTTTGTGGTGCTTCTGGCATTGACTATTATGGGGTGGAGTATGTAGATATTGCTGTGAAATTATATGTCTGAATACATTTTGTGGGTAGTTCTTCAGTCCACTCTAGTTCTTCAGCATCTAGATATTCTTATTAAAACATGCCTAGTCAGCGGTTTGTATCGTTATACCGTGGTCTTCAGAATATTTACAGCACTTCCCCAAAAATATGTCTGGACATGTATACCGCTGTCAGCCAGCGATGTGTCACCAATGGATTTCCCAAGACATGTCTGAACACGTTCAAGCAAGTTCATTGCCTGCATCGCCAAGCGCTGAGTCTTCAAAGAGATCACTCTCAGATCAGCCGACTATGAGTTCACGCTTCAGACTTTACTATGAGACTTAACCTCAGTTCTAACATTGCTGTCGGAATATTATCTGACCACCCCTCCACTCGCCTACCCCTTAACAATGATTAGAAGCACTTATCTAGCCGTTCGTCAACGCACCTACCACTTAACAACGACTTTTACTCAGCCATATCCACTACACCCAATAATATCGATCATCGTTACATTTTTAAGGGTTTCATTTTTACCCCATATGATGATAGTGTTTAAACTACTACGACCCTCTATAGACCACTAATACCCGCTAACCACCCCTCAACAACGAATGACACTAAGCCATACATACTACACCCAGTAATACCGACCATCTTTACTTGTTTAAAGTTTTAATTTTATAACTCATATGATGATAGTGAATACACTACTACGACCTTCTACAGACCACTAATACCTACTACCCACCGATTAAATCCGAATGACACTACGCCATACCCACTACAATCAATAATACTGCCCATCTTTACGTGTTAAGGTTTACATTTGTAACCCATATGATGCTAGTGAATAAGCCACTACGACCTCTACAGATCACTGATAACCGCTACCCACACCTTAACACAGAATGACACTACACCATACCCACTGCAGTCAATACTATCGACCATCTTTACTTTTTTAAGGTTTTCATTTGTAACCTATATGATGATAGTGCATAAGCCACTACGACCCTCTACAGATCACTAATACATGCTACCCACCCTTTATCAACTTTCACTAAGCCATACCCACTACAAACAATACTGCACATCTTTATTTTGTAAGGTTTTCATTTGTAACCCATATGATGATAATGAATAAGCCACTACAACCGTCTACAGATCACTAATAACCGCTACCCACTACTTATCAACTAACTTCACAAAGTCATACCCACTACAAACAATAATACTGCCTATATTTACTTTTTAAGGTTTTCATTTTTAACCCATTTGATGATAGTGAATAAGCCACTACGACCGTCTACAGATCACTAATACCCGCTACATACCCCATGACACAGGATGACATTACACCATACCCACTACAATCAATACTAACGACCATCTTTACTTTGTATGGTTTTCATTTGTAACCCGTATGATGATGGGTGCATAAACCACTACGACCCTCTACAGATCACTAATACCTGCTATTCACCCCTTATCAACTAATTTCTCTAAGCCATACCCACTACAATCAATAATACTGGCCATCTTTACTTTTAAGGTTTTCATTTTGTAACCCGTATAATGATAGTGAATATACAGCTCTCTACAGATCACTAATAACCGCTGACTTTCTGTATGCCACCGCTGATGTTTCCTCACTTGTTTTAATGGGTATGAACCACCCCACCCAGCCACCGAGTGCCCGCGCACCCGCGACATCACCGGGGGTTCACTTTTCCAAGCACCCGCCCGCCTGCTGCACGAATGAGGCGAGTCTTTAGTCGCCCCACCCACCCACCACTGGCGGCGCGAATAACGAGCGAGCATCTCCTTAAGGAGCGAGCGTCTGCTCCTTAAATGTCTCTTTAAAACCACTAACCTCGACCCGCAGAACTCGCCTCAAAAAAGACACTTCTTCTTTCGTTCGCTTGAAATATGTCTATAACTGCAATGCTGTCTCTTGTATGAATTGAACTGTCTTTTTCAGTTCACACAGCGGTCCATAGAGTTTATCTTCCACTGTCGTCTCTCTAGGCCAGAAGGTTTGCCTAGATATGTTATATTTTGGGCAGTCTTGGAGTATGTGCTCTGCTGTCTGCGATGCCAATCCACATGTGCACATGGCTGTTTCACCAATCTTGAATTTTGTATACATGTGGTTGCGTAATCTATTGTGCCCTGTTCTGAGGTGCAGAATAATGACTTGTTCTGGTCTATCCATAACGTGGTAGTAGGTTTTGGTGGCCTTCTGACTGATTTGATCATTCTTTTCTTTTGGTGGTATGTAACGGGCACATCAGGCTGTTCTTCTTTGGCTCCTTCCTTAGCCAATTGATCAGCTCTGTCGTTTCCGGTTACTCCACAGTGGGATGGTATCCACTGTATGGTGACCTTATGCTGACTGCTAAGTTCAGAAAGTAGTGTCCTTAGTATGGCAATTTCCCAGACAGGAGCGCCTCGAGTACTGATTTTGCATCTGTCAATATCACCACAGGTTGTGTACCATTGCTGGTATTTAGTAATTTCTCTGTTGCTATCTTGATTGCCTCGATTTCAGCATCGTAGTTATGGCAGTACTTTCCTGTCGGTACTCTAGCTGTGTCCCTGGTATTATTTGGGTATTCTATGTACACTCCCGCTCCTCCATTTCGAACAGCATTTGTGCTGACCCATCTGTGTAGACTCGGATCCAGAGGTCCGGTGGGTATTCTTCATCAAGGAAGCTGAGAGTGGCTGTTCTGCGCTGCACACTGTTCTGTTCTTCCTTGTCAAATATTCCTCTCACTTTTGTCTGGATTTGTAATGATAGTCTATGCTCATCTTTTCCATGGAGTTCGCTCTGGAATAGTTGTTAGGGGGATACCAACTGTGGGCAGATCGGTGGTTTCTCTGCAGAGTCGTTTGGCCTGGTGGATAAAACTACTTCTATTCAACCGCCCCATAGCTAGGTTTTCAAATCTGTTCTTCATAGGGTGGCCTGGCAAGCTGAGGAACTTTTCTGCTTGTATTAGCGTTTTCGTATCTCTGCGCTCACTCAGTGCTTGTGTCCTCCCTATCTTCTCCATTTCCACTATAGGGGTTGATCTCATCCCTCCTGTGGTGACTCTAAGTGCTTGATTTTGCACTTTGTCCAGCTCTTGTAGTGTGGTTTTTGATGCCGAACACCATGCAGTTGACCCGTATATGTGCTTTCTCCATGTCAGCCTGCCATCAAATGTTACTCCAAGGTATGTTGGTTCTTTATCTTCTCTTAGGGGTGTTCCATTTATCTGGATGATCCCTGCCTTTTGTTTTGGAGAGAGGGTAAATAGGGTGGTGCTGCACTTGTCAGTGTTTATGCTGACACACCATCTATTTTCCCATGCAACAAATTTATCTACAGCTCTTTGTAGTAATCTGGTGGCCACTGATGCATGTTCATTTGTGCTCCATAGAACCAGGTCATCGGCGTACATTGCGGCTTTAATTCCATGCGGTAGATTAGCAACGAGACCATTGATGAAGATTAGAAAGAGTGTGGGGGACAAGACTCCGCCCTGGGGAACACCGTGACGCAGTAGTACTTTCTTGCTCTTTAGTCCGTCTATCTGTACTCGAGCTCTTCTGTTGTGCAAGTATGCTTTCACCCATTTGTACATTCTTCCATTGACTTTGCAGTTTTTCAGTTTATTCATCAGACCTTCTTTCCAGACTTTGTCAAAGGCTTTCTTCAAATCTATCCATGCCGCAAGCACCAGCTTCTTCTCTTGGAATGCATCCTCAATTTCTTGAGAGAGGTAGGTTGTCTGATCTTCCGTAGAGCAGCACTGACTAAAGCCAGCCTGCTGTGGCACAAGGATGTTTTTACTTTCAATGTACCACTGCAGTCTGTGATTGATGATGCGCTCCAGTGTTTTGCAGAGACAGCTGGTGAGGCTAATTGGTCTGTAGCAAGAGGCAATGGAACTATCTTTCCCTGATCTTAGGAGGGGTATCATGATTGCTTCTCTCCAGTCTTGTGGAACACTGCCTAAGGTCCAACTGTTATTGAAGATCTGCAACAGCTTTGCTTTGGCCTCTGTTCCTAGGTTCCTGATCATTTCATTGGAGATAGCATCAAAAAAAGACACTGAAACGGAGAGTCTTTACAACATTATCACTACTCAGGCCGCCTTGTGTAGATTGTTAACAATGATATGAGCATCGGTCCGTCAGAAATCAATGGACTATTGAACATAAACTTGCCTAGTAAATCACCAACAGCCAAACAATGGCAGGTTTGGCTGCGACGTCCTGTAAAGCCATGTAGCTAACTTTAACACACATTCACTCTGGTTTCTCCAGCCCATCTTTTCCCGTGAGAATTCCAAATCCGACCCTCGAATGTAGCAGTGCTTCCTAGTTCTTTCTCATTTACAAATGATGTCAGTTTTATCTGAAGTCTCCGGTCCACGCCAAAACCAACTTGTGAATCATATGTTGTTTGTTTTATGTTCATTGCTTTCTGACATCTCATCTGGGTGATGTAGTGATAACATAGTAAATATGCGCAATATTAAATTGTCTTGTCCTGGTACGATTTAAAAAGCGTTTTCCCTCATTTTTGTGTGAATGTGTGGGTATGAGAGAAAGACTCACACACACACACACACACACACACACACACACACAGAAAGAGAGAGAGAGAGAGAGAGAGAGAGAGAGAGAGAGAGAGAGAGACTGAAGACGGAAATAAATACTTTTATTATTATCATCAAGTGCCTTGCTGACTGGCGCGGGCGACCATGCTTCTCCAGATCTTGTGATCTCCAGCGCTAACACCCTTCCGTGCAATGACACAAGGCAGTCAAGAATCTTCTCTCGCTGTCTTCCTCTGTCTCTAATTCCACATATCTTTCCAGTTGTCACAGCGCGTTCTGTCTTTTCACAATGTTACCAGATTATATAATTGCCTCTTTGTGATGTTGGTGGTAAGTTGTCTTTGTGCCACTTCATAACGGTTAGATTACTCATTTTTAATGTCCACATAATTCTCCGCATTCTTCTTTAAAACAACATCTCTGTAGCTTCATATAATTTCTTTGCTTCCCAGCCACATGTTAAAACTGTTTCTACGTGGAGTCTTGAAATGAAAACCTTTGTGTGTATGCGCGCGCGTGAGAGAGAGAGAGAGAGAGAGAGAGAGAGAGAGAGAGAGAGAGAGAGAGAGAGAGAGAGAGAGAGAGAGTATATATATTCTTTAAAAGTAAAGAGCAAATGTATCATTTTTCGATGTAGTCACTACTGCGTGCAATGCGCCGATAAAGTTCTTGAATTCCTGTAGAACAATCGACTGTGTGGTTGACCCGGTCGTGAACAGTCTGTCACAGAAGTCGCGCCGTTTTAAAACTTCCTACTCTACTCATACACTTGCTGGACTGACAGGCATGCATCACCCTAGTGGACCCTCATTCGCCGATGAATTTCTATAGATTTCACCCCTTCACGGATTTTTTTCTAAAAAACGGATAACATAACGCTGCTCCTCTTTGGTGCATGTCAAAAGTGGGGCGGCTATCTGTAAACTGTCTTTATGACGTCACAGTGTTCATCTGCACCGTGATGTCACATTCTTAACAACAATATTGACAGGTTACAAAGCAATGGCGTGGTTAGTGTAATTCCTATCACACTTTTAAGGTATTGATGTGAAACCCCCCTCGTATGTAGCATGGAATAATTATTCTTCTAATCTCCAATGACAGGGATTCATTACATAAGATGTACTTCATTTTATAAAACGCGGTTTGTGTTGGTTCTGATCAGTTCTTATTTTTGTGATACATCGTCCATCTGATGTTATCCATGTGCCTAGATATTTGAATTTGTGCACTGCCCCCAAATTAACAACATTTATTTTAATTGTACATTTAGGCATGATCTGGTCTATGAACTGTTCCTATACAGTTCTATGTTTACTTGTTTAATTGTTGTTAAATAGTCCAGAACCGTACAATAAACACACAATCGTCAATTTACTTCTCATAATGTGATCATGATCTATCTACAATGTCCAAACAAGAACGAAGATCTCTTTGGGGGTAAGCATGGCCGAATTTATAAGAGCACTCGCTCTTAAACATCCGGTGTGCTGATGCCGATGTAGTCGGAGTGGGTTCGCCTGATGGCGAGGGACACTGGTAATAGGGAAAGCTTATCCACACGCAAAAATCAGACCAGTGCAATAGAAGTCGTCTCACGTGTATGGGCTACGCTTGAGGTCAGAACGAGCGAACGTATCAAAACAAACAGATATCTATCCCGACATGGCCGCGTTAGTCTGAGACTTCACGTGTACATGGCCACAGTCTAAACCTCGTAGGGGATGGCTTGTGCGGCAACGAAAGCTCAGCAGTCTACTAACTATCACTGTTCACTGCGACCTCAGTGACGGACGCTAGACACTATCCTAACACTGCTGGTCGCCGATGCCTGTCACCTACACACCTCCCAGACGTGCAATCTGCTGTGTCAATTATTTATTACTTTGAAATGGTCGTCTGCTCTCTGTTTTTAAACACTCTGCCCCACCCCCCACTCCCACCTCTGCCTCCCCATTCCACCAACAAGTGCGTGGCTTTAACTGATTCAGTGGCGAAGGATAATATATCGCCAAATATGACCTCCCATTTAGACAGAAGGAAGATATATCGCCATATTAGGGTTATTGTGTTATTTGTTTCGTTTCACGGTATCTTCCACAAGTTTAATGCTAAGTGAATGCAAATTTACATTATAATGCTTGTCCATTTGATTTTGCACCTTGTTTGGTCCGGTTATGCAAAAGGGTTACGAGTGCAATCCGTCGTAATCCTGCATATCGTGTTCGACACACAGCTGCGGGCGGATTGGCAGCAGGCCGTGTTGTGTTGGTTTCTATACAAAGATATAGCAATGGCAAACTACTTAACGCAAACATGCTAAGAAATCATAAATACCCAAAAAATGATGTAGTTGCTTGCGACGTCCTGTAAATGATATGTATTTATCGTTGGTTCAATTTTTTTTTTTTTCACTGATTCAATTAAACAGCGGTATTTTAAAATACACACGCAGTAACCCTGATTACATGTCATTGAGGCATACTTGAGATGAATTGTCAGTTCTTTGTGTTGCTAGGCCAGTTGCCAAGGTCACTAGAGCCTGATGCAGGATCTTGACACGGGTAGATAATGTCTCCTTTCGTAAACCATACTTGCGGTTAAGCGTTGGGTGGGGCACATGAGCTTCCGTTCCAAGGCCAGATGTGTTGCCTTGGTTGGGTTGTATCCATGTTTGTTTAGAAAACTCTTGAAAGTCAAAACAATGTTTTCCTGTAGTGAATTTGAATAACGAAGACACAAACAATAGATTGCACGATTTATTGCCTGGCATATTTCGCTGCATCTCGTCAGGTACATACTGCAGAAATCACACAACTTACGTGAATTAACTAGATAAATCCTTCAAGTTGAAATATACACATATTCGCACAGTAATGTCAATTATCTACCACGGTAATTTTAAGCTGACTAACATGTCTTTCTGTTTGCACAATTCTGGCTTGCGTTGATTGATCATAATTGCTTCTGCGAATTTTAACAAGCGAGTATTTTGTGTTAAACAACACGCGAAAGGCAGTGTCTCTGTCAACCATATGGCCGCTCTCGACAATGTGCCTACCAATTGAAGACACCGGGAGCTACTGGTGTGTCGGTCCCACGAGGCTAGCATCTCCTGTGTGTTGTATCTTGTTGACCCATTGAGGTATGTGTTCTGACACTCGTTTGTTAAGCTGTCATTACTGTGCGAATATGTGTATATTTCAACTTGAAGGATTTATCTAGTTAATTCACGTAAGTTGTGTGATTTCTGCAGTATGTACCTGACGAGATGCAGCGAAATACACCAGGCAATAAATCGTGCAATCTATTGTTTGTGTCTTCGTTATTCAAACTCTTGAAAGTGTCTGCCCGCCGTTTTCTTGGTCTTCCCCTGCCTCTATATCCAAATCTGTGTATGCTTGTGTCTGTAGTTGATCATATTTCATTCTCATACGATGCTCAAACCACTGTGTGTATTTATGTTTTTGTCTCGGGGTAATCGAGGCTTGGTGTTACGCCTGTCACATTTCTGACAATGTTTGACATCCTGTCTCTTCTAGACATCTCAGAAGCCTGTCTGAAATATTGTATCTCGCCTGTGACGAGCAGAAGAAAAAACGCTGTTTGTCATTTGTCGGTTGGCTGCCTTCCATCGTAATGTTACAAGATTTCAAAGTAAATGTAAAGATTTTTCTTAGACAATGTGAAAACCAGCCGGCACCCAAATCTCTTCGATCCGGCATCTCCGCGTTGGCCTGGAACTTCTCGCTTCCATTGCCAGTCTACGCCATGTGACGGTGTGGTTGGCTTGTGTAGCAGCGGAAGCTCAGCATGCTACTAATTATCACTGGTCAATCCTACATAATCATGTGGAGGGGAATTGAAAACATGACCACTTGGCCAGCAGACAAGGGTTTTTGGCACTGTTCTACCGCGAACTAATTTTACTTAAAGTGAAAATTAAATGTTCATCAAATGACAGAACAAAATAATACACATTGAATTACTAAAGTAGGCTGTGCTATCATGCATCATGTCAACACTCAGCTATAGAAGATTAGTGGCTGGGACATACCTGAGACATGGGTAGTAATCCAGTTCCCAAATCAGTTTATTTGCCGATATTTCAGGTCGGGGAAAACCCGGAAATAGAGGGCAGCTGAGATAGACAGTTAAAGGCAAACAGAAATATCACTCGATAATTTATGTGGGCTCTGTATACTAGACTAAATTGTCCGAAGATCTTACTGCAAAGCGATAGATATATGAATGTGTTCTACAGAATAAGATAGAAGGTAGAAGACACAAAGCCAAAGCAGTACACAGAAAATAACTGCCAGAAATGGTCACACAATATCGACGTCGTGGAATTTGGGACACGCCAATCTGTGCTCTGACGTCCTCAGAAGGAGTTGAAAATTATGAAAACGTATAGTTGCGTTGGCTTGTTGGTTACACACACCTCTGCTTCGTCCTCTACCACGATCCTTCCTGCTAGTGCGGTATTGGATTCCTGATTCCATCAGTCGTAACCACATGTGGTCGGTCATGTATATTCCCTCGTGCAACGGGCGATCGTATACAGACAGTACCATGTCTTCCTTGCTAAACATTGATGCTTTCTCTGGGAGGGGGGGGAGCAATCGCGCCTTTAATGTCCATGCGCAGCTGAAATATATGTCTCCAATAAACATCAGTACTCAAAAAAAGGTTTCTGTTTTTGACCGTCAGTCAACATCTAGAGCCAATCATCAACACCACCATCATCAACGTCATCATCATCAAGCCTAAAATCATGTGCCCTGCCAGATGTCACAGGCGCCCATGTTTGTCCACAGACCTCGGTCTTTGGTGTTCTGGATCACTACAACTGTTGACATCCCCTATGCTAGCGTCTTAGGCAGTCAATCATTATGTCTTTCCTTCTGCCCCTGCTAGCGCTGATTCTTCGTTGTCACATTGTTTTCCAATGCCTCTCTACTCATTATATGACCAAGGAACATTGTATGTCTGTTTCGTATATTAAATATAGTTCGTTGCATTGTCTTTACAACATGTCGCAGTCAACCCCACCAATGTCTCATAAAAGCCAAATCAGCGCAATCTACGCTTCCAAACTCCCGCAGATGATTTCACACCCTCGACATGAATGAGTTGAGCTGAGCTAAAACAAACACGACACCACTGCACTCAGGACAGTACCACACGCGTCCCGTCCCCTCGTTCAACAGCCAGCGAAGAGGTATACTGCTAATGGTTCTAGCTGCCGTCTGATTAACAGTTCTCCTGGGCTTCCCTCTCAGTTTTGAGATTCGACCAGAGCCCCCGCCGATCCCCCGCGATATCATTCTCTCCACATACGGGTGCTCAGTCTGTTCCACCTCTTTCTTCACCTGGTTCCACAGGCGCCCGACCACCTCTCCCTTGTCCACAGGGGAATTGTGAAACGCGTGCTCAACCCCTAAGCCACAGTGCCGACTCTTTCGTATAGTCGTGTATAATATTCTACTTCCCCTCTATTGTGTTTCCACCTTGAATTGATATAGGAGCTTAAGAGTTCCTGTGACCCCAAGACCCCTATCCGACGGTAGTGCAGATAGTCTCCCATGCGGGACGTGTCAAGGGATATAGACCAAATGAAACAATACACAAACCTGCTGCCTTCTCTACAGACTGGGGACAGTCAAAGGCTAGGAGCAGCAAACCACAAAGAAAAATGCTTGGAGAGGTCGGATGTGCTGAGCCAACGGCTTGACGAAAACACAACCAACTCACTTGATCGTCATCATGATGGTATTCTGCTTATAAAGCCTGTTCCATGCTGTCGTTGTTTTACTCTGGCTGTCAAAAGCAGTCGCAATACTCTTTTGAGATGCCACATTTCAGGTTCCTGCAACTGTGACCTCTTCCTACTGTGTCCGTTCGTATTCTAACATTCACTACCATACAGCAAGTTCGATGTAACATTTCAGTTCTCTCTTTCTGACATTCAGTAAGAGTGATTTATTGCATAAGATGATTTTCATCTTCTGAAATGCAACTTTTGCTGGGCCTGTCAGACTTGGGACAAGGAAAAGACATATCACAGTTTATGCACTAACCTTAATACAACTTGATTACGCCTGTCAGTCAATCCGGCAATCACACATCAGACCTCATTAGGATCACAATTATCCGAGGTATATAAGAGTGCCTAGACGCTGGCCTACCGGCCCGGTGGACATGAATTCAAATCCTTATCGGGGCAGGTTTTAAAAATTGGCCTGGGCTCCCTAGTCGACCCAACCAAAAAATCGGTACCAGAACATTTCTTGGGAAATAAAGGCTACCGGTATGAGACCGAACACATCACTCACCGAGTGCCGATGGGTCTGTACAAAAATTGTTCTAACGCCATATGCCCAATGCGCTTTAAGGTGTCTAAATGGCGCTTTATTTACTTTACTACTTATGGCTACGTAGTTGCATCAAGATAGATTTATTTATAGTGTGTAGATTAACCTATAGTATGTAAAGAATTACATATGCGTTTAATGGGTATAGATTTCGTGTCGCCGCGTGCCGGTGATTGAGTAGTGGTATGTTTAGTTAAGATAGTGAGTTCTTTGTTCTCCATTTTCCTCTCCAGCAGTATTCACAACATGTATGACGGGTGCGCTGCAGTTGGGGCGCTATAAAAAGTTATATCGCTGCCGCGTGGCTTTACGATCGACAGATTTTGTTTGTCTTTGGTCTTGGGTCGGCCTGGTTCAAGAGTTCTAAATCTGGGGGTTTGCAGGGAGCTTAGAGGTCATTTGAAGGGCGGGTGGCCGAATGGTTAGTTGTATGGACTTTGCAGGACGTCGCCGTCAATCCCAGCATTTTTTGGCTGTTTGTGATTTCTAGCAAGTTTATGTGAATTCTAGACACGTTTACGTTCAGTAGTTTGCCATTGCTGTCTGAAAGAGCGGCACTCATACCTTTGTATGGAAACCAAAGCATGGCGGTCTGCTTCCAAATCGCCGCAGCTGTGTTTCGAACGTGGTATGTGGGATTACGAATTGTGTTCGCTACAGAGTGCACGGGATCAGGTGGAAGGACATTCGGATTTGGAACTTCTGAGTCCCACGCCGGTCAGCTGGACAAAACTGTTGACTTCTCATCCTTGACTTGGGGACATAAATTACAAGTGCCTCAGAAGTCGGAGTTGGTTTGCCTGATGTCGAGGGACATAGGGAAAGCTAATCCACACGCAAAAATCAGTCCATTGCACTTAAAGTAGTAACACGTGTTTGCACTACGCTTGAGTTCAACGCGAACGACCGCGCGCGCACACACACACACACACGCACACATACAAAGACCAGAACTTTGGAGTCCATAAGCAACCTGATTGTACTAATGTGGAAAGTTCTGCAGTCGGGCTAAAGATGAAAATATATATGGGAGCTTAGAATATCAGGAGCCTATGTCATGTAAAAGTTAACATGATCAGTAAAGAACCAAGAAGAAATCAAATACATACTCTGGGAATTTCACAACACAGATGGGCGGGTCAAGGCCATATCGTGGAGATATATATATATATATATATATATATATATATATATATATATATATATATATATATATATATATATATACTATATATATATATATACATTCAGAAATGAAAGGTGACGGACAGAGCGAGGTTTGGTTTCCTCCTGGCAAAGAAGGTTTCTTTTGTACTTTTTGAATACAATTCAATCCATGGTCGACTTCTCGCTATCAGACTTGGGACAAATAAAAGACACGTCACAGTTGTATACGTTTATGCATCAACAACAGATCAGAAGATGCTGACACCAAGAATATTACAGTAGCTTAGAACAAAAACAAAACACGGGGAAAGAGATCGTGATAATCGGGAATTTCACTGCGAAGATTGGTGTTCAGAAAACGGGAGATGAAGAAAAAACAGTAAACAATAAGCAGCTGTCAGAGTAGACGGTGAAATACCAACTTGTTTGGGGTGCAAGAAAAAAGATGGGTGTGTGTTTATTCTCACTACATGCTGTCAGCAACTGGTCTAGGATCGAAGCTTCGATAGGCGGACAGCTAGAGCATTGCTCCAAATGTATAGGTGTTACCACTTCTCTGGAGTAAACTAGGTAGGCCGAAAGAGGAATCATGCTGCATGGGCAGCACATGGTCTCTACAATTCAGCCCAGGTTTTGTACTATGGAGAGGTGTAGCTCCATCCGTGGTCCCCTGTGGCGGAAGAGTTACGGACGCAATTCGTAATCCCGCATTCTGCGTTCGAATCACAGCTGCGGGTGAACATCCTTGCGTTGGTTTTTATAAAATGGTATGAGTCCCGGTCGTTCAGAAGGCAATGGCAAACTACTGAACGTAGACTTGCCCAGGAATCACGAACAGCAAAAAAAATGCTGGTGTTGACAGCGATGTCCTGTAAAGGATATGCAAAAAAATATTATGTGTGTGTGTGTTAAGGTAGGTAGGTGTTTATGTACGTAGGTATACTACATCTTGATCTTACATATCGTACCTGTCCACTTTATTTTACCAGTCCGTTAGTTTATACCAGTGCATTAGTTTATACCAGACCGTTATATCTTATCTACGCACTAGTTCTGATCCTATACTAGTTGATGCTTGACCATTCCCCCCAGTCTGCTACATTTTACCTGTCTACAAAATTGCACTTGGTCTCGGCCACCGGGTGCTCGTGCCACGTAACTAGACTAACTAACATGCATTTGCTTCAGCTCCTGTATCCTAAAAGTCAAGGACTGCAAACAGTTTCAGAACCGCTCATGTCATTCGTCTGCTGAAGGTTACGTAATCGTTGAGTGTGGATTGAAGTGCCCCTCCCGTTTTCCAACACACTTCCCCCATTATCCAGTCTGATATATTGCAAAACCGACATCGGTTCAACCTTTTTAGTGGGCTAGTAACTGCGTGAACAGCCTACGATTTCGCATGAAGTTAAGTAAGCAATTAACGCGTTTTAATTGTTAGTGTAAGCAAACAATTACCTTGTTTGTTAACTGTTTATGTCCATAGCCGGTTGTTTTAAAAGTTAGTTGTATGTTGTGTACAAGACGTTGCAATCATACTCGGTATTTATTGGCTGTTTTTGAGTAGTTTGCCATTGGTTTTGAACGGCCGATATTTTATCATCGAAATCAGCACAAAGCGGGTTGTTTCCAAATCGGTCAATGCTGATTTCGAACCCTGGATTCTGTACGTCGGGAGTCGTGAAACTACGTTTCACAACTCCCTAAACCACCGCGGCGGCTCTTAGCAAGTACTATGTAAAATATATATTTTGAGTGGGAATGAGTTAAAGTAATATATGTTAATCATTAGAAGAGTTTAAGTAATTAATGCATTACAATATTAACTTCTGGAACTGTTTAAGTTAAAGTGATATCTATTTATAACAGTAGTTAAGAGTAATAATTATCTATGAATGTAAGGTTGAAAGAAATATACTGTCTAGAAGTGAGGGGGTTAAAGTAGCCTCTGGTAACCGAAGGAGTTAAAGTAATAACTGTTAACTCATCATGTCCTGTTATTCCCTCTGCCCATTGTTTACATAGTCTTCCTCTTCTTCTGGTTCCATTTGGTTTGTTCATGATTGCTTCTAATATACTATTCGTTACTGATTACATGGCCAAACCATTTAACTTGATGTTTTCTAATGAAATCTAACTCTGCCATAACCCACACATTAATGATGATTTCATCATTACTGATTGTCTCTCTCCTTGATACATTGAGTATTCTTCTAAGAAATACAGTTTCCGTTGTTATAATTTTTCTTTTATCTTTTTCTGTCATTGTCCAGATTTGGCATTGGTATCATAGAGTTGGTAGGAAGATTGTGTTTGCTTTTAGTATTGATGCCATTTGTTCAATGAGTTGGTTTACCTTATTGCATCTGTTCTAGATGTCGTTTTCTAATTTGCCGTAGTAGGGGTAGTGGTGGTGTGGTACGGGTTATGGTGGTGGTAGTAGCAACTGTTGTTTTTACTACTTACTACTGCTGCTGCTGCGGGAGTAGTAGTAACAGTAGTAGTTGGTGTTTGGTGGCGGTGTTGTTGTTTAG
The DNA here is from genome assembly GCA_014155875.1 of Cepaea nemoralis. Classification (NCBI taxonomy): domain Eukaryota; kingdom Metazoa; phylum Mollusca; class Gastropoda; order Stylommatophora; family Helicidae; genus Cepaea; species Cepaea nemoralis. The sequence goes on along the minus strand of JACEFZ010002737.1, from coordinate 1,663,096 downwards.
AAATTACGGCAATATGGTCTGGACATGCATGCAGATTTTAAAAGATAAATTTCGGAGTTGTGTTGAATATGTTTATGTAGATTTACCCTAGCTCTTGTGGTATGAATAGAGTTGTGAGAGTATGTTAAACTCTATGCCTTTTACAATAGGTCGAATTGGGGATAGTTTTACCCTAATACATAAACATACTAAAATCTAGATGGTACATTTATGACTATGACACTTACTGAAATATTACAATCTATAGCGAGCATCTGTACCTACTCTGTGTAAAATTATACTAGAATCTAGATGGTACATTTATGCCTATTAAATTTAAATTTAATGAAATATTACAACGTATAGTGAGCATATATATAGGTTTTTTTTTTTTTTGGACGTTAATATCTCAGCAACATTCTGCAATAACAGTGGTCAGGAGAGAGCAATGATGGAACTCTTGGTTCATGGAAGTAAAGGGGACGCAGAGGTGTTTCCAAGGCACCAGGGCCGGGATCTATACTGGCCAAGACCTGCTGACACGTCCACGCCGTGCGTCCTTGTCAACAGGTCCCTTCGGGGACCTGGCTAACATCAGTAGGATCGATGATTCCTCCGAAGCCGGAGAGTATCTGCCTGCATGGCGAGGAACCACCAGTCTGCACACTAATAAGCCAGAAATGGGACAACGGATACTCACGCAAACCTCAGGTCCTGTATGACATCACATTGATGTTGGACAACAGGATGTATTCATCCGACATACAGGACTTCACGCTGGAGTTCACAGCCAGCGAACACAAGCAAGCATGGAAGTAAGGCCCGGTATCCAACAGTACGAATATGAGTACATGACATGGCAGACACTTTGTGCATTCAAATGAATGAGGCAGAAGAACTTGCAACGGATCGAGCATCTTTTTGGCAGGCCGTGACAAGACGACATTCTGCATAGGACCTAATGCAGGGTGAATAAGATGTACGTAAATTAACACAGAATAATCACCTTACGCAAGGCAGCAGATCCGATGAAACATCTCCATTATGCCAATATATGCCCTTACTCCTTACCACGACAATTATGCGGTAGAAACATTGTATGAAATTCTACATGAAACAATTTTTTTCTCATATCCTATTACAGGGCATCGCTGTCAACACCAGCATTTTACCGCTGTTGTTGATTTCTCGGCAAGATTACGCTCAGTAGTTTGCCATTGCTTTCTGAGCAGCCGGCTCACATATCCCGTAAGTAATAGTCGCGGCGAGAACCGCTATCGATTCTCGCGCAGCCGCGTTTGCTCACGTGGATAAACGGGATTACGGAGAAAGTCGCTAAAACCTAGACCAGGGAGAACGGCACAGGATACAATGCAGGATGATAATAAGTTGCATTTAAATGAACACACTAATCACTACACGCAAGGTCAGCAGATCCAAATGAACAACATGCTAAACATTGAAGCGGTAGAAAACATTTAAGAAATTCTACATCAGTGGTGCTCAATCTTTTTTGGCCCGTGCCCCCCTTCACCATATTTTCAGAACGTCATTCATTCCCCCCCCCCCCCCCCCCCACCCCCCATTTCGTATTTCCTACCTAAAAATCTGGCCCGTGCCCCCTTCACCATATTTTCAGAACGTCATTCCCCCCGTCGTATTTCCTACCTAAACATCCCGCCCCGCCCCTACACAGTATACGTAATAATGGAAGCTAAATTTAATAGCACATACTAAAACAAGTCTAGACGTCCACATAAAACATGATTTGTGGGTCTACTTACTTTATAAATTGAATTTTAGAAGGGTGAGACGTACAGAACCGTACAGTATGAAGAGAAAAACAATATCAAGTAATCGGTTCTTGTATTAACGCGATCTTGAAATAATCTTAATTCCTTCCCCCCCCCCCCCCCCCACACTGGAAACCCTAAAATTCCCCCTGGGGGGGGGGGGATGGGAATTCCCCACCGGTTGAAAACCACTGTTCTACATGAAACAATTTAAAGGAAAACGCCAAAGAGAAGTTCCTCCCATTGTATTAGGTAACTAGAGTGAACAAAACAATGCATTCGTTCAGTGAAAATAAACACACAGAAGCCACAAACAATATGTTGCACGAGTTATTGCCTGGCATATTCCCCTGCATCTCATCAGGTGCATACTGCTAAGTTATATATCATATGAAGTGAATACATGAATCATACTTCAGCTGAAACAATTGAAAACAGCCTCATGTATTGTTCGAATGTGGAATATCTGCTATCCCCAAGGTAATTTCATATTTAACACGAATTCTTTCTGTTTACGTAAAATCGGCTGGAACCGCATAATTGTTAAAATTAAAAATTGCTCAAGATGCATATAATCAATGTGCGGGAGCAGTGGAGTAAGACTAATAGAATTTGCAACAATAACACTTGCAAATACACTATTCCCACGTAAGTTATATAGAAGAACAGCGTGACATTCCCTCCAAGCTGGGGTGTATGGCCAGATCGATTTTTTTTTCTTCTATACAAAAGATTGAAGTCCAGTATCAATTCAGACAAAACTTGACCTTTCCTGATTCCGACATTGGTATTGACCACGATACGGTAGTCGTGACGCTTATGCTGAAACTAAAACAGGATTGTTAACAAAACATGTGTCACACAAGAGGATTTAATTTAGGTTCACCGAAAGATTCAGGATTGGCAGACAATTTTGGGGCAGTAGAAGGAGGAACATTTGCAGCTCTCCGCCTTTTGAGGAAAAATATTAATTCCACAACAGACAACAAGCAAGGCGTGCACATCAGCAGAGGCAATATTTGACAAATGAAGGGAAATAAACAAACCAAGAGCGACAAACATCGGTTACAAATGACATTCTAAATTCATGCAGTGCAAGGAGGAAATTGACAACGATTAAGATAAAAGGATTCAGCAGCAACATGGGAATATAGTAATGTGAATAAGTGATTTAGGAAGAGGATGAAACAGGCCAAAGAAAAGCGTTTTAATGGTTAATGGGAGATCATTAATTCGCGGTCATGGAAATGTAATATCAAGGCAGCTTTTGTTACATTAAGAAGATTAACAAAACCACAACAGCACATGATAACTATCAAAGGAATTAAAATAGATGTTTGCTTACCGAAAAGTTACCTGTGATGAGAAGAAGGACATTTTGTGACGAATTATGCAAAAGTAAATCCCACCCTATTTAAAAAAAGTAAAAGTAAAGGTCTCTTTTACACGCATTACTGTGGGATTTAGGTATAAGGTGCTTGTCAGAGTCCAGAAAGGGGACAGTGATGCAGTGACATCGTTACGCCCGCCAGGCGACTTAGCTCCCAGTAGGGACACAGTAACTTCGTTACGCCGCCAGGCGAGTGGTAGTCACTGGCCTGCAAGACTGCTGGCTGACAAGCGACCAGCGGTCAAGCAAGGACGACGCTAAACGCACGCATGCCTCGTGACGTCACCTGAGGTGAGAGGCAAGGTGCGAACTAGCGGCAGACAGCTCTGGGACACGGACGTGGACGGACGCAAGATAGAGAGAAAGGCGTTGTGTGGTTTCTGTACTGAAAGTCGAGTGTCTGGACATCTTGAGAGTGAGACGTGTGAGCTGTATTGTGGATGTAAGTGTAATGAAGTATCCAGTGTATATTGTTGTGATCATCGTTCTGTATTTAATATGTGAATAAATCCATTGAACGGTGTGTCGTTGAGTCTTACGCCAAATCACGTTGTATTTGTACTGTCTCACATGTGTTAGGAAAGCGAGCCAAGTTTAAGACCCTGACAGTGCTGATCCCATATTTGTATAGACCCTCGGCACTCGATGGTGGTGTGGTCAGTAAGACGCCAGTCCTTTGCTTCCCATGACATTTCATGGTACCTATGATAGGCTCGGTCGGTCTGGGAGCCTGGGTTAATATTGAACAATCCGCCTCGGTGGAGATAGGAACACATGGCCACCGGCCCGTAAGGCAAGCATGCTAGCCACTGTGCTAACTCGGGTCCCATGCTGTCTGGAGCATTGTAAATATCTTCAGAAACGGAAAGGGACAATATGGAAATATAGTTGGTCAATAAGAAGAAGCGAAGGGGGCTGTATGGACACTTACAGCAGGGAAGCCACCCGGCATGGACAGCATCCCAGCGGAGCTTTTGAACACGGAGATCCAGAAACATCCAAAATCATGCCAGCCATTTACCAGCAGATATGTCATGAGAAATTGTGGCCGAAAGATTGGACCTAATCTTAAATAACACTTCTTTCAAAGAAAGGAAATCCCAAAATGTGTAAGAACTAAAGAATCTGGCCTTATATGTCATACACGTAAGGTAATGGAAACAGCCGTAAGAAGAAATACTTTCCGATGAACATTCTGGTTTTGAACCGGAAAGAATTTCACCAGATCAAATTCAGTATTAGAATACTGATTTAGTAAAATCTGCAACATCAATGCGAATTCTAACATTACTTCACAGATTTACATAAGGCCTCTGATTGAGTCTGGCATTGCTGTTTATGGTAAATAATGAGAAAGCTCACTTTTTAATTAAAACTTCACAAAAATCATAAAAACGCTATATAAAGATTCAAATGGATTGTGTGTCCTTAAAATCAAGGATAAAGGAAGCAGCTTGTTTTTTGTCATTTTGATTTTGAAACTCGTGTATTCTGTCCTTATTGCTTTTTAACACGTATCTATGTATTTTGCTGAAGAATCTGAACGATTGTAGAATATCTATATCGATTGGTAGGCGACCTCTGTGCAATCGGCCATATGCTGGTGATATTTGGTAGGCGACCTCTGTGCAATCGGCCATATGCTGGTGACATTGATCTTCTGACCGGAATAGAACTAGAACTCCAAGACCTCTCAACAAGATTACAGAACATTTAAAGATCACGTAGAATGAAAATTAGCAGAGAAAACAAAAGCTAGATACTGGATAATAACTACGTGTGCATAAATCACGGAACAACGAGTGTGATAATGAAACTGGATAAACGCTACTAGAAGAAGGGAACATCTTAACTATATCTACGGTTTACTATGTACGAGGAGGTTCTAATAAAATCTTAAGAATGTGATAGAAATTACAGTAGCCATGCCATTGTCTTGTAACCTGTCAATATTAGTTAAGGGTGTCAAGAGTGTCATCGCGGTGCAGACGAACACGATGACATCATAAGGGCAGTTTAAAGATAGGCGCCACACTTTTGACATGCACCAAAGAGAAGCAGCAAGGGGAACGGAGAGGGGGAGGGAGGGTTGTGTTATCCGTTCTTTTTTTTCATTAGTGGAGGTGTGAAACTTATAGAAATTCATAGGTGAATGAAGGGTGATGCATGCCTGTCAGTCCAGCAAGTGTATTCTCAAAATGGTGTGACTTCTGTTACAGAGTAAAGGTGCCCTTTTTCAACAAGACAATGCTTCGACCCCATTCTGCCCGTGCAAAGGTTGAAACTATCGAAGACCTCCACTTTCAGTGTGTACCACATCCCCCATAACTCGCCAAACCTAGCCTCAAGTGATTTCAATCTGTTTGGACAACTCAAAGAGTCACTGGGAGGAAAGACTTTTCCGTCCATCGAAGAGGCACATCGGGTGGTACATTGGGGGTTTTTCTACAGGAATCCAAGCACTTTATCTGCGCTGGAGGACTTGCATTGAACGCAGTGGTGACTACATCGAACAATGATACATTTGTACGGCACTTTTTCAGAATATCAATCAATCAATCACGTGCCATGCCGGAAAGCGTGGGCGGTCATTACTCGCCATTTCACTCGATCACCAGAGTCGTGGATCAGCTCAGTGTTCCTGTCTCGTCCATGCCATGTGGCCAAGCCATCCAGGTTTTTTCCTCTCGGTCTTCCTCTTTGTCTGTTCCCTTCGATCTTGCCAGTTGTCACTTAAATTCTCCAATCCATTTCTTCTCATAACATCTCCAAAACATTTTGTCTGTCTACGTCTAATTTCTCTAATCAATTTACGATTTTCATTTGTCTCCTGTAGTACTTGGTCATTGTTTTTTTTTCTGTCTGCCCATGGTATTCTTTGCATTTTCCTCAGAAACCACATTTCTGCAGTCATCAGATGTTTTTCAGCTTGACTGCTCATTGTCCAAGTTTTACATCCACACAAAAGAGCAAGCTCTATGTATCCCCTCAACACTCTTTTTCTCGTTTCAATTGACATCTTTTTATTGGTCAGAATGTTTTTCATCTTGCTAAAGGCTACTTTCGCCATGGCGATTCTTGTTCTAATCTCTTCAAGGCATCTCCCATCAGATGTTATGACTGTTCTGAGATAATTGTACCGATTCACTTGTTGAAGAATAGTCCCATTTACTTGTATATTACATTGTGATATTTCGTTCTTCCTAGTGACTACCATAACATGTGTCTTTTTACAATTTAATTCTAACCCCAGTTGCTCACTGTGTACAACAACTGCATCTACTAATTGTTGCAGATCCTGCGCATTGTCTGCAATCAATACTGTATCATCTGCATATCTAATGTTATTAATGTTTCGTCCTCCAATGCTGATTCCATTTATATCTTCTACATTTCTGAAAATATTTTCACTGTATAGGGAAAAAAAGATCTGGAGACATTACACATCCCTGCCAAAAACCTCTCTTAACAGGTTGATATTGTCTCACTTCATTATCAATCCTTATGGCAGCTTGTTGTTTCCAATATATGTTTTTTATAAGTCAAATGTCTTTCCCATCAATTTGTAGATCTGCAAGCATATCCACCATGCTGACATGTCTAACGCTATCAAAAGCCTTTGTATAGTCAATAAAGCAAAGATGTATATCCTTGTTTACTTCTATAGCACGTTCAATAACTGTTCGCAGCATATACATAGCATTTACTGTACCCTTTCCTTCTACAAACCCACATTGTTCTTCCCCTATTTCAGGTTGCATTTTCTTCCTCACTCTTTGCATGATAATTGGTAGCAAAATATTTGTGGTCTGACTCATTATACTAATTGTTCTATGATGATCACATTCCAAGGCTCCTGATTTCTTTGGAATTGCAATAAATTCAGAATTACATAATTCAGAAGGTATATGTCCGGTATCATATAGTGAGTTCATCAGTCTAGTGACTTGATCTATTCCATATTCTTGTAAAGCGTTAATCATTTCTGTTGTGATGTTATCTGCACCGGGGGCCTTGTCAGCTGTCATATTCTTAAGAAAATTTCGAACCTTCATTATTAAATGTAATATCATACTGTTCCTCTCTGTTATCCTCATAAAGGTTGTTCACATAATCTGTCCTTGTAGAATCTGATCTTTTTCTATTATGATTTTGCCATCTTTAGTTTTTAGACAGCCTGCTGGTGTACTTGTTCTTTTATTAGTAAGTAAATTCATTTGAAGCCTTTGGTGCATGTCACAAGTGGAGAGGTTGTCTTTAAGCTGTCCTTATGACGTCAACTTATTCGTCTGCAGCGTGACGTCACATGATGACACTTGACATCATTAACAATAATATTGACAGGTTACAAGACAATGGTATCTTCTTCTTCTTCTTCAGCTTTCCGAGCCATTGAGGTTCTTTGCTGCAAATACAATCCGTCTCCATTCGTCTCTCTGGTGGACAATGGTATGATTATTTCAATTTCTAACACACTTTTAAGATTTTTTATTAGATGCACTCTAGTACATCCCAGCCGTAGCAGCACAGTATTAGCGCGCTTGCCTGCCGGCCCGGGGGTCGTGTGTTAGAATTCCCATCGAGGGTGATTTATTTTCCTTGTTAAATGACTTGGCTCCCAGGTCAATACATCCTCAAATGTCCTGGGGAATAGAGGTGGCCGGTGTGCTATTGACCACATCGCTTAAAGAGTGCCGGTTGTCTGGCACCATATACTCAGCACACGTTAAAACGTGTAAATGAGTCCTTTACAGCGATCTTCTTCTTCTTCTTCTTCTTCTTCTTCTTCTTCTTCTTCTTCTTCTTCTCCCTCCTCCTCCTCGTGCTTTTTTCGATGGAAGAGCGTCACCTCTAGTAAGCTCTTCACAGGTCAGTGTGTGTCCGACTTCTGCATACTTTTCTATAAGATTTACTTCTTCTAGACCAGTCGTTCTCAACCGGTGGGGAATTTTAGGGTTTCCAGGAGGGGGGGGGGGGGGGGGGGGGGGCGAGAGAGTGAGGAGAGGAGAGAGAGAGAGAGAGAGAGAGAGAGAGAGAGAGAAAATTAAGATTATTTCAAGATCGCATTAATACAAGAACCAATTACTTGATATAGTTTTTCCCTCTAAATTTTACGGTTCTGTACTTCTCGCCCTAATGAAATTCGCTTTATAACGTAAGTAGGCCCGCAAATCACGTTTTATGTAGATGTCTAGACTTGTTCTAATATGTGTTATTATTTAGTTTCCATATTTATGTATACTGTGTAAGGGTGGGGGATTTATAGGGAGGAAATTCGAAAAAGGAGGGGGGGGTGACGTTATGAACATAGGGTAAAGGGGGCATGGGACAAGAAAGGTTGAGAACCACTGCTCTAGACAGATTCCACCCAATGTAACAGGCTCTATCTACTCGTGGGTAGGTTTTCTTTCCTAACAATTGTTCCAGGGCTGCAGACACATTAAAGGCAGTCGCAAAACAAATCCGCCGTCAGAGTGTCAGGTGTTAGGTCTTCACGAAATAATGCAGTGGTGTGGTCAATTTCCTTCCTCGTAGCCCGCCCTGCCCGGACAGTTCCGAACTGTTGTCTAGAACCCACTTTTATCTGTCTGGAGCGATTCCAGAATAATACTAGTCGGAAAATAATAATCCTGTTTGTGTTAGGGTTTGAACCTGACTGTTGCTTTGATATTCAAACGCACTAACCACACAGCCGCCGTGACTCTCATGCACATATAGAAACACAGAGTGAGAGGGAGAGAGAGAGTTTTTTTTTAAATTCGCATATCCTTTACAGGACATCGCTGTCAACAGCAGCATCTTTCAGCTGTTTGTTGATTTCTTGTCAAGATTACGCTCAGTAGTTTGCCATTGCTTTCTGAGCGGGCGGTTCACTTATCTCGCAAGTCACCAGCGGGGGTAGAACCGCTTCCAGTTCTCGCCCGCTACGAGACTGCGTGATAAACGGGATTACGGAGAAAGAGGTGTAACCCCTCGGCCAGAGAGACCGGCGAGAGAGAGATTATATAAACAAATTCAAAACAATGTTATCCCGTAGTGAATTTGAATAACGAAGACAAACAATAGATTGCACAATTTATTGCCTGACATATTTCGCTGCATCTCGTCAAGTGCATACTGCATAAATCACACAACATAAAGTCATTAGATAAATCCTTCAAGCTGAGATGGTCGCTTTTCCCACCGTTAACGTGCGACTATTTTGTGTGTTAAACAACACGCGAAACACATGGTCCACATCAATCACGTGACCGGTTTCCAAAATGTGCCGTCCAATCGATGATGTGAGAGGTTTGTGGTGTGTCGGCTTAACCAGGTTCCCAGCGTCTTTGTTTATTATTCTGTCTATCCAGTTCGACCACCCTGTTGTTTAACTGACTCTGTGTTCTGCACTTACTTTAGTTTATGCTGTGTGATTTTTGCAGTATGTACCTGACGAGTCTCCGTGGTGAAGGCGTTACGGACACGATTCGTAATTCCGTAAACCCGGGTTCGAAACACAGCCGTGCTTGTGGGGTTTTTTTTTTCGAAAAAGGTATAGGTGCCGGTCGTTCAGAAAGCAATGGCAAACTACTGAACGTAAAAACTTGCCAATACATGAACAATGGCAGTAAAATGTTGGTGCTGACTGCAACGTCCTTTAAGGGATATGCATCTTTAAAAAAAAATCGGACTAGATGCAGCGAAACATGCCCGACAAGAAATCGTACAATCTATTGTTTGGGTCTTCGTTATTCAAATATAAGAAAATGTTGCAATTCCTTTGCAGGACGTTGCGATCAGGGTTGGGCTAATTTTCTAGGCAATTTTAGGCAAGAAGAATGTGTATTTATCATTGTGTTATACCCGCTATTTGCAGCATAGGAGTTTGGGGATATGAGATAGAGGAAGCGTTTGAAACACTGGGGAAATACAAGATCTGGCACGGTATACATGCAGATTTAGGGAGGTTGTGCGTACAGAGCTGATAGCAGAATAACTATTCAGGAGAAAGACACATGGGGGTAGATTGTGTTTGCAGTAAGGGCAGTCTTGGTTAGTAAAATAGGAGCCATGTACTGCGTGTCTTGAAGGCTAGCTTCCTGTTCCGTCTGTCTTTATGTCTATATGTTTGTATATCTGTCAGTCTCTCTGACTGTCCACTATCTATCCATTTGTTTGTCTGCCTGTTCATCATCTCACACCTACACACACACACGCACACCCTCTCTCACATTCTCTCTCGCGCGCACTCTCTCTCTCTCTCATTCTCTCTCTCATTCTCTCTCTCTCTCTCTCTCTCTCTCTCTCTCTCTCTCTCTCTCTCTCTCTCTCTCTCTCTCTCTCTCTCTCTCGCTGATAAAACTCCTAGGGTTGTCTAGAAAGAAATGCATCATATTTGTTTGTTCAACCTCTCATTCTGTCTGGTTCATCTGGTGACCTTGGTTTACCCGTGTGTGTTATACCCGCTGTCTGCTGCATACGAGATTGAGGAAAAGAGATAAAGGGAGCGTTTGAAACACTAGGGGAAATACGAGTTCTCGGGTAGTATACATACAGATCTAAGGAAGTTGTGTATGTAAACTTGATTGAAGAATGATTATTGAGGAGAAAGAAAAATGGGAGCAGATTGTCTTTGCAGTATGGCAATCTTGTTTCGTAAAATAGGCGAACTACCTATCATGCCTGACTAATCTATCTATCTATCTATCTATCTATCTATCTATCTATCTATCTATCTATCTATCTATCTATCTGTCTATCTATCTATCTATCTATCTAGCTAGCTAGCTAGCTAGCTGTCTGTCTGGCTGTCTATCTATTTATCGTTCTATCTAGCTAGCTGAACATCTGTCTATCTGTCTGTTTGACCGTCATCCACCCGTCCCTCTGTCTGTCTGCATGTCTGTCTGTGTATTATATGTCCGTTGGTTTGTCTGCTTGTGATATCATACAATAAGCTGCGTTGCACTATTTCATCAAACCTGTGGCGCAGTACATCCAACTTCGACAAGAATTTTTGGGGTTGGCTTTCCCTAGCCTTTGACCGCCCACAAAATCATCAAGACATCAGGTTTGTGTATGTTCATTTGGTTCCAATCCCGTGACCTGTCGGCTCTTGGGGTCATCGAAACACTCAAACCCCTCTGGCACTGTAAGGTGGAGACACGACACCGGGGTCTCTACCTGTTCGATCTCTCTCTCTCTCTCTCTCTCTCTCTCTCTCTCTCTCTCTCTCTCTCTCTCTCTCTCTCTCTTTTTTTTTTCTCTCTCTCTCTTTCTCTCTCTCCCTCTCTCTCTTTCTCTCTCTCTCCCCCCCTCTCTCTCTCTCTCTCTCTCTCTCTCTCTCTCTCTCTCTCTCTCTCTCTCTCTCTCTCTCTCTCTCTCTCTCTCTCTCTCTCAGAATTAGGTTTCTGACTATACTTAGTGCCCTACTCATCCCCTCCTCTAGGAAGTAATTCTGTGAATTCTCCGCTTGGCCTGCGTCTGGTGTATGTTTAATCCTGTACCTGTCTTTGTGTTTTCTTTTGCTGTTCCCGCCGTCTGATCCTGAAATAATGACGTATTTACCTGCTGCAAATCTTCACTGACTGTTACATCTTCCATTATATGACTATTTATATCCCTGGGTACTTGGAGTTTGTCTCTCGTTTGTCGAACAGTATTGCACATTCGTTTGTCTAATAGTACGGAACATTCGTTTGAATTAGTACAGGATATTCGTTCGTTATCTGTATATGCTTTTCCATCTGCTTTAGTTTCGGTTCTGTGTCTATCTCTGTCTAGCTGTTTAATTATCTGTTGGTTGGTGTATCCGCCCATTTTTCTATCTTCTTGTACCAAAGTTATGAAGCTTCCTAAACTCTCTGTCTGTCTGTCTGTCTGCCTCTCTCTCTCTCTCTCTCTCTGTCTCTCTCTCTCTCTCTCTCTCTCTCTCTCTCTCTCTCTCTCTCTCTCTCTCTCTCTCTCTCTCTCTCTCATTCAAAAAGTGTATAGTGTGTTCTTGTCCTTTTTTGTCATTCTTGCAACACTAGCTGTATGTGTGTTTGTTTTAGTGACTAGGTTTATAGACAGACATACGGGTAGGTAAGTAGGTCGGTAGGTACGGGTGACAGACATACACACCAAATGACCGACAGACAAACAAATAGTTGACCGACAAACAGGTAGATAGACAAGACAGATTAGGTATGTAGTGAAGTATATAAGTGGGAAGGCAGCGAATGAAATAAAGAGGAGGGTGGAAAAGTAGTGTGTAGTATTGTTATTACTCTAGTGTGTGCTCCCAACTCTATACCTTAACGTTTATTTTCCAGATTTTAGCGGCGCCGATTCTGGCTTTTCCAGCTCCCAAAGCCTGCCACAGCACACGCCATCTTCCCCCGCCTACACCTCAGCAGGTAATGTGACAGTCGTGTTTGCATATTTTATGATCTCGTGCAATCCCAATTTTGTGTCAGTGTTCGTTTGCTCCACTGTTCTCTGCATTTTGTGGTTGTTATCTCCTTATTACCCACTACATGTTTCCCTTATTATTATGTTACCGACAGTAACTTCTTATAGTCCGTGCCGTGTGGCGTTGATGACCATGATCCACTGCCTTCTGTTTCGCCTAAATTGTTGTGTTCAGACATGATTGGCTAGGCATCTGTAATGAAGGTGGCTAGTCATTGCTTTCCTTCTTGGCAGTGACCATACTGGTCGATGACCGTTGCCATTGTCTCTAAACATTGATCATATTCCGACTGAAACTTGAGACCGTAACCAACAACTAAGGGGCCACTGTTGCGAAGTGGTTAAGTCGTCTGCCTCGTGTTCTGATGGTCGTGAGTTCGTGTCCAAACTCCGTCATTCGGTTCACTGACTACCCTGTCATTCAACAACCAGATCTGGCCTCGGAATTCATATCAGCCAATAACCGCCTTACGTTTAGGAATATTGATCCAAGTACGTTTGGCGACTCCGGCTATAACAGCTTTCACTGCACTTTATACATTGTTCTCAGACAACCAGCGATGAGTTCGGTTTGTCTTCTGTGAAAACTCTATAGAACACTTGTTTTCCTTATTATTAGTACTTCAGTGATAACTCTATAGAACACTTGTTTTTCTTATTATTAGTACTTTTGTGAAAACTCTATAGAACACTTGTTTTTCTTATTATTAGTACTTTTGTGAAAACTCTATAGAACATTTGTTTTCCTTATTATTAGTACTTCAGTGAATGGATATCTATCTAGCTAGCTAGCTATCTGTCTGTCTGTCTGTCTGGAAGCGCATGAATGAATTAACGAGATTCCCACTGTCCCTATCTACTATCTAGCGAAACCACAGCCAAGGGAACGGGCTTGGTAGAATCAGCGGGGAAAGAAGACCCTGTTGAGCTTGACTCTAGTCCGACTTTGTGAAGACACATGAAGGGTGTAGCATAGGTGGGAGCGCAAGCGCAGTTGAAATACCACTACTTTTATCGTTTCTTTACTTATTCACTTTACTTATTCAGTCAAGCGGTGGAAGGATGGGGGATTTGCTTGCAAATAGACAGGCAATATCTCCTGCGGTAGCTCTGGCGGGCCTATTCCCGCTGGTCGCGGGGGCCGCCTAAAGTCAGGTGGAGAGTCTGACGATAGTGCACGCTTTACACAGGTCCGGACACTTGTGATCGACAGATGTGCGCGCCCTCATGGTCCGGGCTCGTACGAGGCCCTCACCTGCGGGACTTGGCTGAACGCCTCTAAGCCGGGTCCCTTGGGTGTCAGGGTCTGGCCATAACTCGCCACCGGCTCGTGGTGGTGAGGTCTCGGAGGATTGACGCTGAGCCGCCAGCGTCTGCAGCCTACCTTGTGCCAGACGTATTGGTTACCCATTCCTCTGGGCAACACAAGGTTAGGCCGAGAGAGGGGTCATGTCGTTTGGGCGCCACATGTTCCTCTGAAGCTCTGCCCAGACATTGTGATGGAATATTGGCCACATTCCAACTCACATACTTTGGTCTGTCAAGACTGCAAGGTGTCAACGAGTACTTCAGTGAAAACTCTATAGAACGGTTGTTTCCCTTATTATTAGTACTTTTGTGAAAACTCTATAGAATGGTTGTTTTCTATATTATCAGTACTTCTGTGAAAAATCTCGAACGGTTGTTTTCCTTGTTATCAGGACTTCTATAAAAAAAAAAATAAAAAACTCTACAGAACAGCTTTCTCATTATGATTAACACCCGTCGCTATGGACAAGGGATTATGTCGATGCAGGCTGAGGGAGAAACTGATGGAGGAATCTGATCACTTTTGGACCAATAGATCGATGTGAACTGAGGATGGTCTAACTCAGTGGTTCTCAACCGGTGGGGAATTTTAGGGTTTCCAGGGGAGGAATTAAGATTATTTCAAGATCGCGTTAATAGAAGAACCGATTACTTGATATTGTTTTTCCCTTCATACTTTACGGTTCTGTGCGTCTCCCTTCTAAAATTCATTTTATAAAGTAAGTAGACCCACAAATCACGTTTTTATGTGGACGTCTAGACTTGTTTTAGCATGTGCTATTAAATTTAGCTTCCATTATCACGAAGACTGTGTAGGGGCGGGAGGGGGATTTTTTAGGTAGAACGAAAGGGGGGGAATGACGTTCAGAAAATATGGTGAAGGGGGGCACGGGCCAAATCTTTAAGCAGGAATACGAAAAAAGGGGGGGGGGAGGATTAACTTTCTGAAAATACGCTGAAGGGGGGCACGGGCCAAAAAAAGGTTGAGAACCACTGGTCTAACTAACCATGACAAGGGGAGCCAATCCTAGCGTAATGGTTAGCACGCTTTCCTGTCGGCACGGAGGTCGTGTCTTTGAACCATGTGACACGGAGTAAAAAAAAGAATTGATGTATGCTCCCAGGTCGACCCAGCTTGACATGGATACCAGGACATTGTCCAGGGATGATATAAAGGCGACCTGCGTGATATTTACCATATCACCTATTACATTCTTCCTCTGCTTCGTCTTCACCATTCTTCTTCTTCTTCTTCTTCTTCTTCTTCTTCTTCTTCTTCACCATCATTCTCGTCCATCCTTCTTCTTCTTCTTCTTCTTCTTCTTCTTCTTCTTCTTCTTCTTCTTCTTCTTCATCTTCTTCTTCTTCTTCTTCGTCTGCTCCTGCTTCGTCTTCACCATCATTCTCATCTATTCTTCATCTTCTTTTTCTCTTCCTCCTCTTCTGCTTCGTCTTTACCATCAATCTCACTACTTTTTCTTCTTACATTATTTGTTTTTTACTTCGCCTCTTTCATAATTATCTGCTTATTATTATTTATATTCTTTCTCCTCCTCCTCCTTTTCTTCTTCTTCTTCTTCTTCTTCTTCTTCTTCTTCTTCTTCTTCTTCTTCTTCTTCTTCTTCTTCTTCTTCTTCACCATCATCTTTTTACTTTTTATTTTTGCATATTGTTTTCCTAGCACTTCCGCTGTTCATATTGTGTCTCCGTGTGTCTCACTTGCTTAGGGTTGCCAGACGACCTGCAAAAAGAGGACATGTCTTCCTTTTTAGCCTAATATTCTCTCCGGCAGGCAAAGCTAAAACCTTTAAAATGTCCGGCTTTTCTTATATTGTATGTTATAATTTGTTATGTATTGTTGTTACAACTTACAATGTATCTACACTCTAGCGTATGTTTACATTGTTAAAATGTACAGTTTATGTGTTTCTGCGAACAAGTCGATTATATTAGGGGCGTTCAATTGAAACCCGTTCCAATGGCTTTATTACAAAAGCATGAAAGAAACATTAACAGGTGTGGTAGAATTAAACAAAGCATTAATTTTGAATGAATTATGCACCATGGGTTGGTCAGAAGAGGTTACCGTAGGCATTCATGCAAGCATCCCATTGCTTAGGTAGGCGGCGAATGCCGTCCGCAAAAAAAGTATTGTGGTTGCTCACTGAACCAAGTGTTTACCGCGTTCATTACGTCTGCATCTGTGTGAAATCGTTGCCCCTTGAGAGCTTTTTTTAGAGGTCCGAACAAATGAAAATCACATGGTGACAAATCAGGACTATAGGCTGGATGTTGCAGAATTTCCCACTTCTTCCTTGCTAATGCTTCCTGCACAATCTTTGCGACATGCGGACGAGCATTATCGTGCAACAAATCACACCGCGAGAAAGCATGCCGGGTCGTTTATTCTTGATGGCTTTTTGCAGCTTGTCTAGTGTTTGCAAGTAGTGGGTAGAGTTGATGTTGACACCAGGTTCTTTAAAGTCGGCCAACAATAGCCCTTCATGGTCAAAAAATGCGCTCAGCATAACCTTACCAGCGGAAACCTGTAACTTGAATTTTTTGGCTTTTGGTGATCCAGCATGCTTCCATTGCATGCTCTCTCTTTTGCTGCTCGGCTCAAAGTAGTGACACCATGATTTATCACCTGCTACTATGCGGAAGAGAAATGCATCACCCTCCACTCTGTAACGCAGCAAGTGGTTCAAACACCATCCCATGCGTTCCTCTTTTTGGTGGTCGGTCAACATCCGTGGTACCCACTGTGAACACACCTTCCGATATTGCAGTTTCTTACGAACGACCTTTTGAATTGTCCCAATTGACACATCAAATTGTTTCGCTAGCGAACGTATGCTTCGACAACGGTTCATCTGTACTGCTGCATCAATTTTGGCGATGGTTTTTTTCTGTTGCAACAATATGCGCTTGACCCGGCCGTCGAAGATCTGTCGTGAACTGACGTCCTTTCCGAAACATTCGTGCCCAGTCTGTCACTGTTGTCTTCGACACACATTTGTTACCGTATGCTGCCTGCATTCTTCGATGAATGTCCACTGGTCGACATCCTTCAAATGAAAGAAACTGAATCACCGCTCTTTGTGCTTCTTTGGGCGGATTTTGGATCAACCCGGCCATTTTCTCAACGGTCAGAAACAGAACCTACGCATCATAAGACGATAAGCACTGGCTCTTTTATTCATTGGTCAGTACTTATTACATGACTATGACATGATCATGTTCAACGTACGCAATTACACGCAGTGCGGCACGAACGAATTTCAAATGAACGCCCCTTAAAGTACTTCTAACTGTTATCTGTATCTGGCTCATTACTCTTTTTGATATATACTTTTACTTCTTTTTAAAACCCATTGCTTAATAATATTTATTTAATTTTCCTATTTATACCAAATATGAAACACCTAAGGAACAGACTCTTACTCGACTCTGTAAAGAGTATCATTCTCACAAAGTACAATTTGAAGAATCTTACCTGTGAACAGTTTTATGCATATGTGATTGCTAACGAGGATCTTCTACGAAAAATTGGCTCCTCCGAGAAATAAGTTGTGTAATTAATAAAGATTATACGGTAATAATTGTACAATCGGCTTTTTAAATAATGTTTTTTAGTATTTTGAAAAAGGCCTTCTTTGAATTTATATTTATTTTTTAACATGATTGTTTCTTGGTCGATTCACTAAGAGTAAGATACACTTATTGGCAGCTATTGTAATAAAATTGTACTGATTGTGAGTTTAATCTGGAACGATTCAAATGAAACATTCAATATGTCCTCCTTTGTCCTCTTGTTTGTCTTATTATGTCCTCCTTTTGGTGCCCACATATCTGGCAGCCCTACACTTGCTGCTCTCGTCGGGTACATCTTCTATTTTGTACACAGACATGTCATCTTTATTGTAACATAAATGGCAGCGATTGAAGATCAGACTGTAAAACAAACAAACTTGACCGATGGAATCAGAGAAAGATTCCCCAGCATATGGAAATGTGCCCGGATACATAGTGAATCTCTAGAGTAAACTTATTTTCAGGTCACCTGCTTGTGCATCTTTCGAATCTATTTCCTGTCGGAAACGTGCTGAGCATTCGTGTGCATGCGCAGTGGGGACAATTATGGGCAACATCTTAAATGTCGGTGCACGTGTGTGTGATTTGAACGAACGAACACATTAACTTATTGTTTTGGTCCGCGCATTGGGGACATTCAGGCACGCTTTTTTTTAACTCTTGTGTTCGTTCTCGGAATTCTGTTCAGGTTTGAGACATGACCTTGGCTGTTGTTCTCTGGAAATTGAGATGGCCGTGAAATTTTTCTCGAACTCGGGTTGTTTAGGGTCAGAAGTGTTCTGCGAGATCTGTTTCTATCACATGTTTGTGAAATATACAACTCTTGCGTTAGTTCACATAATTCCACTCGAAGCCCACTGATACATAGTTCTTGCCTCAGTTCACAAATTCACTTCAAGCTGACCGATACATAATTCGTGCGTTAGTTCACATAATTCCACTCGAAGCCCACTGATACATAGTTTTTGCCTCAGTTCACATAATTCCACTTCAAGCTCACTGATAAATAATTCTTGCATTAGTTCACATAATTCCACTCCAAACTGACCGATACATAATTCGGGCCTGAGTTCACATAATTCCACTCCAAGCCGACTGATACATAGTTATTGCGTTAGTTCTTAGAATTCCACTCCAAGCCGACTGATACATAGTTCTTGTGGTAGTACTTTTACCACATGCACAGCAGTTAGTATTACATTCTTTACTCCCCTATGGGGTCCCGGTAACACACGGACGATAAGTCACGTGATAGTCCTCGTCTTGGTAGAAATTCGAACACGGGGCCACCGGCATTCGAGGTCACTTGACCGTCAAATACAAAAATAATCAGGACTCTTGTTGCACGCCTTATGGCGTTTTGCGTACATGGTGCTAGCCCCATATTTGTATAGACCCCGCGGTACCTAATGGGTCCTGTCACTATCACGCAGGTCGCCTTTACATCCCTGGACATGTCCTGGTATCCATGCCAAGCCGGGTCAACCTGGGAGCATACATTTTACTCCTTAAAAGGGTTCAAACACATGACCTTGCCGACAGGAAAGCGTGCTAACCATTGCGCTAGGTTTGGCTCCCCTTGTCATAATTAGATCCTCCTCATGGCACATTGATTTATTGGTCCAAAAGTGATCAGATTCCCGCCTCTGTATATCCCACAGCCTGTATCGACATTATCCCTTGTCCATAGTAACGGCTGCTAATCATAAGGGGAAAGCTGTTCTGTAGAGTTTTCAGAGAAGACAACCCGAACTCATCTGTTCTCTGGTTGTCACAGAACACTATAAAGTGCTGTGAAAGCTGCCATAATGTGGGAGTCGCCCACCGTTCTTGGCCCAGGATTCCTACACGTAAGGCGGTTATTGATTGATATGAGTTCTGCTGCCAGATTGTGTCACTGAATAGCAGGGCCACTGATAGAACATATTGTCACACAATGTATTCTCAACATACAGCATAGAAAATGTCATACAATATAATCTCAAGTTGCAGCATAAAACATGTCACACAATGTATTCTCAAGCTGCAGCATAAAACATATTGTCACACAATGTATTCTCAAGCGCGGTTAAAACACCTTATTAAGTTGAGAGCACATCATCACACTCAGCTTACATTTTAACAGAAAGTATAAGATATGTTCAAAACACAACCTCAATACTGATATCGTCATATGGCGAACATACCGTCCTTCTACACACAGTATGTTGTCACAGAACATGTCATAAAAGAACACCTCGTCACACTCAGAATATATTTTAACAGACAGTTATCATATTTACAGTACACCCTCACTGAACATACCGTCATATAAACTAAAAACCAAAGTCCCGATGTCATTCTCCGCACAGTATATCGTCACACAACCAGTCATACAAGAACACATCGTCACATTAAGAATACATTTTAACAGACAGTATTATCATATTTACAGTACACCCTCACTGAAGATAGCGTCATATAAACTAACAAGCAGGATCTCCTAGCAGCCACCTGCTGTGAGTCTAAAGTGTTAACGCATTTAGTAGGCCTGGATTCACGAAGGGATTGGGCCTAGTGTTTCTCTCATTTAGCTGATGACGAACTCTGGCTTCAAACCCTTATCCGACTGGGATCGTGATAATATCAGCATATTGAGTGCATATCATCATAATGGGAACATATCATCATAATGGGAACATATCATCATAATGGGAACATATCATCATAGTGGGAACGTATCATAGTGGGAACATATCGTCATTATCGTCATAGTGGGAACATTACTGTCATATTGAACTGGAAATTTATATAAAATATTAAAAAGTTGCTTTAAAGTCGACAGGGTCGACTTCATTTCACTGGGTTTTATCTCATATGGCTCAGTCTTTTTCCGCAGCGAACCGCCGAAAGCGTCGCACAAAGCACGAACTCCGCAGCTCTAGCAACGACCCTCGGGAGTCTCCGTAAAAATGCACTCATGAACCGAAGGACGTGGGAATTGAACCCACAATCTTAAGAGTCTGAGTCAGACGGCTTGATCACTTCGCCACGGAGACTCCCGTATATAAAATATATTCTCACAGAACATATTCTAATCACCGAACATATGATAACAGCTGGATCATGCTACTCCGGTTACAACACATTGTCCCGGAGTGTGTCACCATAATTACCAGATCTCTTCACGGAAAATATCTTCTCAGTTAGAACAGAGGCTGTCTTCAAGGGTACAACATGTGATCACATCAGGACATGTCTTGTCTTTACAGTTAGAACATCTTGTCACATTCATAACTTTTTATGTCTTTACAGTTAGAACATATGGTCACATTCAGAACATTTCCTGTCTTCACGATTAGAACATATTCTAAAATAACACATCTTCACCGAAGATGCATACGTTCATAATTAGAACACACTGATATGGTTATAACTCATTATCATGGAACGTATCCTCTTAGTAACAAGATCTTTTCGCAAAAGATAGCATTACAGTTAGAGCAGGTCGTCACATTCAGAACTAACTATCTTGTCAGAACACATTGTCATATTAAGAACATACATTGCCTTCATAGATAGGGCATACTGTCACGTACATAACTACACTGCCTTCACAGATAGGGTATATTGTCACATACAGAATATACGCTGCCTTCAAAGATAGAGCATATTGTCACATACAGAATATATGCTGTCTTCACAGTTAGAACATATCGTCACATTCAGAACACACCCCCGCATTCTTGTCCACCCTAACAACTCTGTCTTGTTTGTCAAGAAACTAATGAGAGTTATAGGAAGCCGGAATTAATGTTGATTGTCTGCTCCTGTAAATAGAACAGATTGATCGATATTGTGTTATTTGATCCAAGTGTAGGGTCAACTTGTGCATATGTCAAACAGACGCCTTCTTGTACAAATATAGGGGCATACAACATATATTCGTATCAAACAGGTGCCAGCAAACCGCCATTCTTCTTCTTCTTCTTCTTCTTCTTCTTCTTCTTCTTCTTCTTCTTCTTCTTCTTCTTCTTCTTCTGCATTTTCTTCTTCTTCTTCTTCTGCATTTTCTTCTTCTTCTTCTTCTTCTTCTTCTTCTTCTTCTTCTTCTTCTTCTTCTTCTTCTTCTTCTTCTTCTTCTTCTTCTTTGAGTGAGTGCCTGGAGCGACACTGTGAGCGGTGAGTTACGTGTGGAATGCTTTTACATCTGTCCGCTGTTGTTTGCACTGTGAATTGCATGTTCGGAACAATGGTCGGCTGTCGCTGAATTGACTGGTTTGCCTTTTCGGTTCACGAGTGCATTTTTCAGGAGACTCATGGGAGTCGTCGCTGGAGCTACGGAGTTCGTGCTTTGTGCGGTACTTTCGGCGGGTCGCCCTGCGGAAAGACACCGAGTATTGTGAGATAAAACCCGGGTCTTCTTCTTCTTCTCTTGTGCTGTTGTACTCCAGTTACATGTGGTAGAGTAACTGAGACCCATTTGGTGAAATCCACAGCGTGTGTTACGAGTCTGAATATTCTCGTCTGCCGTCGCTGTCTAGTTCTGCTTTACAGCGTTAGATTAAGTAGAGGTGTCTGTAGACTGCTTCATGCATGGTGGTATTCACACCCTCAAGTTTCCTGTTAATCCATTGTTTTCAGCATCATCATTATGTGCCACGCCGATAAGCATGGGCGGTCATGTTTCGTCATCTCACATGATCACCAGAGTCGTGGATCAACTCTGTGTTTTTGTTTGTGTTATGCCATGTGGCCAAGACATCCAGATATTTATCCCTCTGCCTTCCCGTTTCAGCAACGACCGTCTGTGTTGCGAAACACCAATACAGTTACACATAAGCGTTACTACACACGTATTCCTGTTTTGCGAAGCATCAATACAGGTACACATACGCGTTACTACACACATGGTCCTGTTTTGCGAAGCATCAATACAATACATTTACACATAAGCGTTACTACACACATGGTAAAGCAAAAGAGGCTTCTCCACAACTTATGGCCTACAGGACATATCGTGCCAGCCCAACCCACACCCACTCGGGATGTGTTCAGTAGCATGCTGGCCGCTTATACTTCCCTAGACATTACCTGGCACTCATTTTAGGCTGGTTCGACCTGGGAGCCCGAGTGAATTTTAAAAAATTCGAACCCGCGCCGATGCGAATCGAACCTATGACCGCTGGGGCCGGCAAGCGAGCGTCTAGTCTCTACGCCACTGCTGTTCCCCAGTACAACAAGAAAGTAAAAAGGTTAGTTGCATATCCTTTTCGGACGTAGCAGTCAACCCTAGCAATTTTTGGCTGTTCGTGATTCCTGGGCAAGTTTACGTTCAGTAGGGTGCCATTGCTTTCTGAACGACCGGCACCCATATCATTTCATTTTTTAAAAATCCAACACAACTGTGTTTCGAACGCGGTACGCAGGATTACGAAATTCGTCCGTAACACCTTCGCCACGGAGCCCGCTGAAGAAAGTAAAGAAACTCTAAATGTATCAATTCTTTGCTTAAATATCTGTTACAGTCTTTTGATCGGCACATCCAGAAAGTAAGGATTTTGTTTTTCGCTCGCTCGCTTTGAACTCAAGCGTAGTCCATACACACTACTTCTAGTAGTGCTGGGCTGAATTTTGCGTGTGGATTAGCTTTCCCTATTACAGTGTCCCTCACCATCAAGCGAACCCACTCCGACTTCAGAGGTGCTTGTAATGTACGTCTCCAAGTCAAGGACGAGAGGTCAACATTTTAGTCCAGCTGTCCGGTGTAGAGGTTGAACCGCTTACCTCGGCATCAGCACACCGGATGCTTAAGGACACGCGTTCTAATCCATTCGGCTATGCTGACCTCCAATTAAGGATTGTAACATGTATCTTTTGTTTTCTTCTGCTTTGTACATCAATACAGCACGGATCACTTCTTGGCTTCAATGTTTTACTGTCTTTTGCTGGGCACATCGAGAAACCGACGATTGTGATTGTTAAATAGATCCCTTATTTACTTCTGCTCAGTGCATCAATAAAGCAAAGATAATCTAAATGCACCAATTGATTGCTTCAGTTTCTGGTATTGTCATTTGCTCGGCATATCAAGAAACAAAAGATATTCTATCAGCTAATAAATGCATCTCTTCTGGGCGTCATTATTTTTAGTGTCTTTTGCTCGGTGCACCAAGAAACCCAAGATAAATCTAAATATATCTCTAATTCGCTTCTATTTTGCACATCGCGAAACCATAGGATATCGAAATATGCCTTATTCGTATATGTTATATGCGTGTGTATATGCGTGCGTAGATATGCGTTTGTATATGCGTGCGTAGAGAGAGAGAGAGAGAGAGGGGGGGGGGGGGGGGGTGCGTGTGTTTGTGTGTTTATTTTTTCATACTAGCTCTAATTCTGACATGCATATTCAGTGATGTTACGTGCGACATGTGTTTGTACATTTAATACATCATCACATTATCCGTTGCCGTTACCGATCAGAATCTAGAGATTAAAAAACAAGCGCGAATATCCAGAATCCAGAAATGTCTGTCTACTGGTGAAAGCGCGAATATCCAGAATCCAGAAATGTCTGTCTACTGGTGAAAGCCATTAGCTAAAAATAGCATTCCTGCATGAAGCGCGTTTGTTGTGGGTTATGAAAATGTTATTTCGCGTTTTATTGTTTTCAAATAGAAATAGATCGTGCTCATTTGTTTGTCTTAGCGGCTTTTTATAACGGCAACCTGATGACGTCACACTCCCCCAGATATTGGTAGTGGATCCAACACCTTGTGCTGTAGGATAGGGGCGAGGGTTAGGATGCTCCTTGTGCATGGTTACAATGTTCGCAATCTACAAAGAGAATCTAAATGTATGCATTCTTCGCTTCTGTATTTGTTACTGTCTTTTGATTGACACATCAATTAAGAAATTCATCTATCATGTGCCGTGCCGATAAGCGTGGGCGGTCATGTTCTGCCATCTCACTCGATCACCAGAGTCGTGGATCAGCTCCGTGTTCTGTCTCGACCAAGCCACGTGGTCAAGCCATCCAGGTATTTACTTCTCGGTCTTCCCCTTGGTCTCTTCCCTTCGATCTTGCTAGTCGTCACCAAGTTCTCCAAGTCATTTCTTCTCATAACATGCCCAAAACATTTTGACTGTCTACGTCTAATGTCTCTAATCAGTTTACGATCTTCATTTGTTTCTTGAAGGACTTGTTCATTGGTTTTTCTCTCTGTCCATGGTATTCTTTGCATTTTCCTCAGAAACCACATTTCCACAGCCATCAGCTGTTTTTGAGTTTGACTGCTTATTGTCCACGCTTCACATCCATACAAAAGTACAGGTACTAAGTAGCACTTCAACACTCTTTTTCTCGTTTAAACTGATATCTATGCATTGGTCAGTATGTTTTTCATCTTGCAAAAGGCTACCTTCGCAATGGCAATTCTTGTCCTAATCTCTTCAAGGCATCTCCCATCAGATGTTATGACTGTTGTCAAGGTCCTGTAGGGGACAGAGAAGAGGACAGACGATAGAGATAGGGACATGGGGTGAGTACGGGGGAAGGAGAACAGTCTAGATGCTGAAGACAGTAGAGACAGGACTGTACCCGTGAAGGACAGGGTCACCCTGAATAGAAGTACGCAATACGCCTAGCCTCAACCAGGCGTATGCGAGACATATGACTTCCCACGGGCTGCACGAGGGACAAACACCTCGTGACCACCGGGCAGTCGAGGAGAAGCCAGACGGGCTTTGGACATGACAGAGAGAGGATGCATGACTGAGAGTGTGACAGGATAGACTATACCTAGGACTTCAGGGCCATTGAATAGCTGAGCCGTTTGACTTGTGCTTGTGTGTGTGGCTGTGATACGAGAGCGTAGTGGCTTGTATCGTAACGTATTGCATTGCTACATTATTGCTACATTATTAATTAGTGCGCGAACGAACATTGTACTGATAGATGAGACATTAGGTATGATTATATCACGGAGTAATAAATAATATCTCATTAACTCATGTGTTTATGTCTCATCTATGCTCGCACTATCTACCTGTCTTGAACCCTTCACCTTCTAATACCTCCAGGCGTTGACAGGATAAACTATGGGGGAAAACGTCCGTTTTAGCGAGTCCTAAGACAAATAAAATTAAAACTGTGACAGGTCTTGGACTACCCAAGTAAAGTGCCGAGATATCGATTCACTTGCTTAAGAATATGCCCATTTACTCATATATCACATTGTGTTATTTCCTTCTTCCCAGTGACGATCATAATCTGTGTCTTCTTACTATTCAATTCTAACCCTAGTCGCTCATTGTGTGCAACAACCGAATCTACTAAATTTTGCAGATCCTGTTCATTGTCTGCAATCAAGACATCGTGGATTGTAAAATATAACCCTTATGTTCTCCTGCATAGTACATCAATGAAGCAGAGATCATTTAAATGTATGGCTTCTATGCTTCAGTATCACACCAAAATACAAAAGATAATCTACATGTATCATTTCTTCTATACGGTATCAGTTACTATCTTGTTCTCGGCACATTAAGAAACAGAAGATAATCAAACTATTTGATTTCTTAGCTTCAGTATTTGTTTGTGTCTTGTTCTCGGCACGTCAAAAAACAAAAGATAATCTACATGTATCTCTTCTTCGCTTCATTTCATTTTTTTTTCTCAATCCAAGTTCTCCAATCCATTTATTCTCATAACATGTCCAAAAAGTTTTGATTGTATACGCCTAATTTCTCTAATCAATTTACGATTTTCATTTGTCTCCTGTAGGACTTGGTCATTAGTTTTTCTGTCTGTCCGTGGTATTCTTCGCATTTTCCTCAGAAACCACATTTCTGCAGCCATCAGATGTTTTTCATCTTGCCTTGTTCGTATCTGTTCTATGCGTTTGTGTATGCGTGCGTGTATGTGTTTCTTTACACTGGCACCAATTATTACATGAATATTCAATGACGTTACCTGACATGTGTTTGTGCATTTAATACATCATCACATTATCCGTTGCCGTTAGCGATCAGAATCTAGAGATTACAAAAACACGAGAGCAGGCCCACAAAAACGCTAATTCTGTGCTCAAGCGCGGATATCCAGAATCCAGAAATGTCTGTCTACTGATGAAAGCCATTAGCTAAAAATAGCATTTCTACACGACGCGCGTGTATTGTGGGTTATGAAAATTTTTCATTTTTGTTTATTGTTTCAAAAGGAAAACAGAAACAAGCCTTAGAAATGTTCGTTTGTATTTCTTCTTCATCCTCTTATAGGCCGTGTGGAGGTGGTGATCATGTCTGTCCACATACTTCTGTCTCGTGTACTGCCAGTCTTCTTATATTCCATACCGTGTGGCGTTGGTGATCATGTCTGTCCACATCCTTCTGTCTTGTGTACTGCCAGTCTTCTTATATTCCATACCTTGTAGAGTTGGTGATCATGTCTGTCCACATCCTTCTGTCTTGTGTACTGCCAGTCTTCTTATATTCCATACCGTGTGGCGTTGGTGATCATGTCTGTCCACATCCTTCTGTCTCGTGTACTGCCAGTCTTCTTATATTCCATACCGTGTAGAGTTGGTGATCATGTCTGTCCACATCCTTCTGTCTTGTGTACTGCCAGTCTTCTTATATTCCATACCGTGTGGCGTTGGTGATCATGTCTGTCCACATCCTTCTGTCTCGTGTACTGCCAGTCTTCTTATATTCCATACCGTGTAGAGTTGGTGATCATGTCTGTCCACATCCTTCTGTCTTGTGTACTGCCAGTCTTCTTATATTCCATACCGTGTGGCGTTGGTGATCATGTCTGTCCACAGCCTTCTGTCTCGTGTACTGCCAGTCTTCTTATATTCCATACCGTGTGGCGTTGGTGATTATGCCTGTCCACATCCTTCTGTCTCGTGTACTGCCAGTCTTCTTATATTCCATACCGTGTGGCGTTGGTGATTATGCCTGTCCACATCCTTCTGTCTCGTGTACTGCCAGTCTTCTTATATTCCATACCGTGTGGCGTTGGTGATCATGTCTGTCCACATCCTTCTGTCTCGTGTACTGCCAGTCTTCTTATATTCCATACCGTGTGGCGTTGGTGATCATGTCTGTCCACATCCTTCTGTCTCGTGTACTGCCAGTCTTCTTATATTCCATACCGTGTGGCGTTGGTGATCATGTCTGTCCACAGCCTCCTGTCTCGTGCACTGCTAATTTTCTTATAGTCCATGCTGTGTGGCGTTGGTGATCATGTCTGTCCACATCCTACTGTATCTTGTAATGCCAGTTTTCTTATATTCCATCCCGTGTGGTGTTGGTGATCATGTCTGTCCACATCCTACTGTCTCTTGTAATGCCAATTTTTTTATAGTCCATACCGTGTGGCGTTGTTGATCATGTCTGTCCATGTCCTACTGTCTCTTGTACTGCCAGTCCTCTTATATTCTATACTGTATGGTGTTGGTGATCATGTCTTTCCACATCCTACTGTCTCTAGTACTGCCTATTTTCTTATAATCCATACCATGTGGCGTTGGTGATCATGTCTATCCACATTATACTGTCTCATGTGCTGCCAATCTTCTTATAGCCCATGCCGTGTGACGTTGGTGATCATGTCTGTCCACATCCTTCTGTTTTGTGTACTGCCAATCATGTATTATCTTATAGGATGGGTTTTTTTAAGAGCTACCTTATGACGTTCTCCTCCTCCTGATATAAGTAGTGGATTTGACACCTAGTTTTCAAAGTTAAGGGCGAGAGCTAGGAGGCTCTATATGCATGGCTACGGTGTTACCATCCCTGTACCATCATTATCATCATGTGCTGATAAGCGTGGGCGACCATAGTTCTCCATACCATTACCAAAGTCTGGGATTTCCCGATTACGTCACTTGGCCAAACCATCTACGCATTTATCTCTTTGTCTTTCTCTTGTTATTTTCCCCCATCGATGTTGCCAGATGTCCATAAGACTTCACGTTTATTTCTCTTCATGGCATGCCCAAAGTTCTTTGACTGACTACTTCTAATTTCTCTTATCAGAATGCGGTTTTTCTGTCCGCTGACAGATGAAGCAGACAAACCAGAGAGCACCCAGATCTTTTCAACAAGAACTACAGACTGACAGACAGACAAACAAACAAACAGACAGACAGACAGACAGATAGATAGATAGATAGATAGATAGATAGATAGATAGATAGATAGATAGATAGATAGATAGATAGATAGATAGATAGATAGATATACAGACAAATAGATATACAGACAGATAGATATACAGACAGATAGATATACAGACAGATAGATATACAGACAGATAGATAGATGGATAGACAGACAGACAGACATAGATTGTAATTAAATGACCCTCTTCCATGTCGTAATGCCTAGAGAGTAATTGGTTAATGTGTGTGCCTCCAAGCAGTTGTCTGTTATGGGTCTGCGATATGATAGCACCATCACATGTAGGCCTGGAAGCCAGGAGGAATAAGTAGCCACCCTGTCTCTTACTTTGGCAAGAGACGAGCCCGGGTGTCGAACCCGCGCCCGGTCTTGCTCATGACATTACCAGCGCAGATCGCTATCAGCTTTGCTAGTAATTGGTGCTAGCCCAATATGTTCTATAGAATAATGGGAGCTAGGTGGGTAGTGTGCGTAGGACCAGGCTCGCCTCCTTTACTTCATAGACAAATTCCCCGTGTCACTGTCTCGCCAGGTCAGCGTGGACGCCAGGTCAGTTTTCTTCACATCCCCGCCTCTTTGGGGATTTGAACCCATGACCACTGGGCCATTAGGCAAGCATGCTAGTCACTTTGCTAGCTCGTCTCCCATGTGGGGGCGGGAGTGGAGACTTGTATTAGCATGTTGGGAATCTCGTCTGTTCTACGGAGTTAGTGCATTGAATTAAACAATTTCTAGTGGGATCTGTGGGGTGGGGGGGGGGGGGGGGGGGGGGGGGGAGGGGGGGGGACCGGGACACATACATACATACATACATGCAGGCAGGCAGGCAGGCAGAGAGACATACATACACACACATACATACGTATGTACACAGGAAGGCAGAAACGTACGTACGTAAGTATGTATGTACGTACCTGTCTGCCTGCCTGTTTGCATACGCACGTACATGCAAGCACGCACGCACATGCAAGCACGCACGCACATAATATTGTGTTCATGGTTAAAATGTTAGTCCCTTTATCATCAGTATAATGTGCCCTTTTGGTAATCGTAGGCGATCATGGTTAGCATCTTACATCATCACCACAGTGTATCAAGTCTCTCTCTCTCTCTCTCTCTCTCTCTCTCTCTCTCTCTCTCTCTCTCTCTCTCTCTCTCTCTCTCTGTCTCTCTCTGTCTCTCTCCCTGGCCTCCCTCCCTCCTCCTCCCTTCTCTCTCTCTCTCTCTCTCTCTCTCTCTCTCTCTCTCTCTCTCTCTCTCTCTCTCTCTAGAGGAGCAGAAACATCAAATTACATTAGCCACGTATTTACACACAACCGACATTCACATAAACTGCATATATGATGAAGAAAATGAAAAAGCGACACGCGCCCGACATTTTCCTCAATTTGGAAGTTGAAATTGCTTTCTTCTGGCTCTATGTGAGCCCATAAAACGGCTCGTGTGCCCGATTATCGGTTTTCTCGCCAGTGTACACACAGCTCCATTCACAACATCATTCACGTTTTCCGTGTGCAGGAGATCGACAGACAGCAGTGCATGACTCCTTTACTGCGGACCTTCTCTCAGACGGCACGGCACGTCCGTGCAGGTGTGAGATGTTGCCTCCCAGTTTTTAGATTCGAAATCTATTATTATTATTATTGCCATTATTACGGTTACTATTACCATTGTTATTATTACTATTATTATCATCATCATTATCATCATCATCATTATCATCACCATCCTCTCATCTTGCTCTTCTTGTACCTTGCGGTGTCGTGGTGAAGCACGGTTATAAACTACAAACCATTAAATCAGAGCGAGAACTACAAAATGCTGAAATGGAACATCTCCAAAACAAACCAACAGAAGCCATACAAGAAATCACAGAGAAACCGCAATATGAAAACCAAGAGACCGAGCCTGAATCGCAAGCGAAAGCCAGCAGCCCAACCACGATACCCGAGACAGTCAAGGGGAAACCAATATCCTGCCAGACATCCGAATAAAACCGAGATGAGCATCCTGATGACGGTATAGAGGACGCCCCGATAATGCCAGTATTTACCGATGAAGACATCGCAGAGATAAAGAGGATACACGAACTCAAGTGCAAGGAATACAGAAGGCGCATGGAAGAAAAGGCAAAGAAGTACAAGAAACACAAGGGGAAACCAATGCCCTGCCGTACCGCTGAAGAACCAGATTTATGGCAGGATGACGAACACCCATGGCAATACTATATAGATGACGGAGAGATCGTCCCATGGCTGACCACAGAGGAAGCAATCGAAAGACAGCAAGAACTCAAACGCGAAAGTGAAAAAAGGCGCAAGGAGGAATATCACATTGAAAAGCTTCTACAGGCAATACACAGAAAAGGAGGCAAAAATACCAAATAAAAAGTCCTTATAAGGACTGCAACCAGTCAAGCCAGACGAGCCAGGAGCCTTCACTAACAAAAGAAACCACAAGCGGAGACATCCGCCGACCATCCCCCCAGCTGACGTCACAGACACAAACGCTTACATAACCAGTCCGAATAAGACTTACTCGTAAGAGCGCACAAAACAAGAAACAGGGTAAAAATACCCACAAACACCACGGATCTCAACAATAACAAAAGCTGAAGAGGCAGGTTAGACGAGATCGAGTTCGGAATTTTTGTTTCGAAAATTGGAATTGGAAGTGGGGGAAAAAAAATGGGCCTTGGCTTGAGTAATAGGAATACAGAAGTTACGATGATATCAAAGAAACATATTGTGCCCAAATGTGCAATTAAAGTAAATAATGTTATTTTGAAGCAAGTGCAGAAATTTAAACACCTAGGCACATGAATAACATACGATGGAAGATGCATCACAGAGATAAACAACAGAATAGGATAAGCAACAAAAAAAAAAAAAAAGGCGAGACGGACATATAATCAGATTGCTACTGGAACTATTAGTGTTGGAACTCTTCGCTGGCTGCTGAGGATGGGGACGGAGCGCTTATGGGAATGTCCTGAATGCTGTGATGTCGGTTCCTAAATCAATCAATCAATCAATCAAAATGCATTATATCTACAAATAACACGATAATTCTAGTATGGCGATAGATACATCGTCCTTCTGTCCAAATAGGAGGTCAGATATGGCGATATTTTATCCTTCGACACTGAATCAGTTACAAATGTTACTCTAATGTGTTTGCTGGTGCCATGTCATATGTCCCTAATACTAGTCCAGGGTGTATTTTTAATAACGGTGCAGTGTTTGAAATAATCGTCTGTCCAAGTTTTGTATTCACCCTCTGTAAAGTTCATGCAACATAATAGGTGAATACAAAACTTGGACCGGCAATATTTGCAAACACTGCACAGTCATTAAAAATACACCCTGTACAGTTTAACATCAGCATTGCTATGGCCCGTTTACAACTGACTTCTTTGGAATTGCCCATTGTTGTTGTTACTGAATGAACTAAAAAAGACTGTTAGATTCATACAAGAGACAACATTGCAGTTATAAACATATTTCAGGCGAACGAAAGAAGAAGAAGAAGAAGTTACTGGAGCCAAGATCTTCACAGTTTGTGTAATATTTTCAATGTCATTGATTGGTGATTGTGATCTTTGGTTGTCATGTAACTTTTGTTTGTGGACAGTATGTTTTGTTAAGCTCTGAAAACGATTCCGATCTTCACCGTGTTTTTTTTTTTACAGGTAGAATTATTAGAAGAGTTAATTATATCTGTTAAACGCGGGGTTAGGTTAACACTACTGTCTCATAATGGACTGGGTCAAGTCGTTATAGTTGAAATGCCAGTCAAATATTCATTCATTCATTCATTCAATCAGTAGTATGTCCTTTGCAGAACCGCGCTCCCATAACAACCTTCCGGAAAACTCGATCAGAAGCAAGATGTCCCGCGTCTAGAACACCCATCTGGAGATCATCCGCCACATCCTGTACCCATCATCTCTTTGGCCTTCCTCTTCCTCTCTTCCCAGGCATGTACCCCTCCATTATTGTTCTCTCCAAACTGTCATAACGTTTCAGATGACCAAAATATTTCAATTTTCTTTGTTTCATCATCTTTAATAGCCATCCCTCTTCAATATTTAGCTCTTTGCGTATGGATGTATTTGTTCTTTTCTTTACCCAAGATATTCTTAGAACTCGTCTATAACATTTATATTCAAAGGCATTTATGCGCTGTTCAGCTTGTTTAGTAAGTGTCCAGGTCTCACAGGCGTATGTTGCAATGGGAAAGATGCAGTCAAATATGGTATACGGATTTTGCACGGAACCTGAAAATGGTCAGCAGCCTCGTCTAAAAATAACTTAAATTTGCTGACGTGGAGTTCATATGTCGACCAATATACCACATATATATATATACATATATATAACAGTCGTTGCGAATATGTATTTTTAACAGCCAGAAAATCACTCAAATCCGTACATTGACTTGTTTCATATCGGTTCCACTCACTTCGATCTTGCATTATTAGACTTCTACTTTGCTCATTGTAGCTATCCGTGGCATGTTTATTAATCTGTTATAAATCTACATTTGCATGATTTTACCCGAATGCGTTGCTTGACTCACAACAAAATGCTAAAACCGATTCTGTATAACTCTTAACCTGTGTTTACCTTATGTTCATGGATATCGAGTCATAAATTCAGTAAATGAACTTACGCAGGTGAAACTGCCTGTTCGGAAGATAAAAAGTTAACGATCTGTGGTGAGCTGTAGCCATGTTTTGCCCTCTTAAATTCCAGGGTTTTGGATGTATATTAGATTTGTGGTTCGTCGCAGAATTTTGGGAGCAGATTCAGGTTTTTTATGACTGTTAATATGTGGCATACGAAAAAAAAAAAAAGGGGGGGGGGGGAGGGGAATAAGGATCAGATGAGGTGTGAATGGAGAGAGAAGAAGGCAGAGAAATGAGAAAAATCGTGGATGGTTCAGGCAGAGGACACAGTCAGAGAAGTGTATGCTTGAAAATATTAAAAGAGTTAGTTGCATATTCTTTACAGGTCGTCGCAGTCAACCCCGGCATGTGTTTGCTGTTTGTGATTCCTTGACAAGTTGATATTCAGTAGTGTGTCATTGCTTTCTGAAGGATAGGCACTCATACCATTGTATGAAAACCAACGCAAGGTGGTCTGCTGTCAAATCTTCCGCAGCTGTGTTTCGATCGCGGTATGCAGGATCACGAATTACATCCGTAACCCCTTAGCCACGGAGCGGGCTTGAGAACATTAGGAGAGGAGAAGACGTCAAACCTGCACACACGAACACATGAGCGCCCGTGTGTTGCCGGGGCCCATACGGGGAGCAAAGAATAGTAACACTGTTGCCTACCATGCATGTCGTAAGAGGCGACTAAGGAGGATATGGTTCCGTCGCCCTGCTACTGAGTGAGTGCGTGGCGCGACACTGTGAGCTGTGAGTTTCGTGTGGAATGCTTTTACATCTGTCCGCGGTTGTGTGTAGCGTGAACTGCATGTTCGGAACGATGGCGGCCGGCTGTTGCTGGATTGACTGGTTTGCCTTTTCGGCTGAAGAGTGCATTTTTCAGGAGACTTCTGGGAGTCGCCGCTGGAGCTACGGAGTTCGTGTTTTGTGCGGCGCTTTTGGCGGGTCGTCCTGTGGAAAGAGACCGAGCCATATAGGATAAAACCCGGGTCAATGAAGTCTTTCTGGTGACTGCCATTTCCATCAACGATGAACTGTATTTTTCATGGAGGACTTTTGTGTTGGCATTCTGGCGGCGGCATTATGCACAGTGTACCTGTGTGGGCTGTTGGCTTGCCGATACTCCTGTCTGTTCCATTGTTCACTTTTGGCAGTGAGGAGCATTTTGTGTGATATTCACTGGCACAGGAACGGAGCAATATGGGGACAACCCGTTGCCGTGAAGTTGGAACCACGACTAACTAACTAACTAACGAACACATGAGACTGCACCTGATACATTCATACTGAAACCTGTCTATGACTGAAGAGCCAAGCGCGTAATGGGATCTCCTGAGCGCAGTGATGTCGGTTCTTGACTCCACTGAGCTCCGATCTGTGACCTTCGTTGACTCACTGAATGCAAGACAGATGTGCTCCAAGCAGTTTACATACACCCTCTCAGTAACAGGTTTAACTTTCACTTCTGACAGACGGTTTGTACTTTAATCCACGAGAGCCGCGGGTGCCCAATGGCTAGCACGCTTGTCTTGCCGTCCCAGTGGTCCCGTGTTGGAATACACATGGTGGTGGACATGGTGTGTTAAAACGTTGACCCAGCCTATAATTAGCATCCTGACGTATTCTGGGAAGTAAAGGCGGCTGGTGTGACACTTGACCCCATCACGCGCTGAGTGCCGATTGGTCTACAAAAACACGGGCCTAACGTCGTGCACTCAATACGTCTCAAGGCTGGGAAATGGGCCCTTTGCTTTGCTTTTTTTAATGATACATGTCCTTTGCAGGACGTTGCGTTCAAGATGTGTGTAGCAAGGAACTCCGAGCTGGTTTCCAAGCTGTGTTCTAACACGTGACCACTGTGGTTAATTTGTGTAAGCAGTTTTACATTCAATATTTGTCATTGCTCTCTGAACGAGAAGTCAGTTAAGGCCAACTGACTGATGTATGGAATGAACCCGCTGCCCGCCGTCAGCGCACAGACGGTTTTAGTGCGAGAATCTTTAACCTTTCGGTCAAGCTGACCACTGGTTAGCTTTACTTACGTTAATTCACACTATCCATGTTATCTATTTAAACCCCTGCTGTACAATACATGGACTAACTCAATCTGACAAATATTATCACTTTAACGCATCCTGTACCCACCGACTCGTCAGGCGTTTTGCTTTTCTGAATTCCTTTTGTCTGAGACAATTGTTACATTAATCCGTCCTCTCTTGATTGTCACTTAAATGCCTTATGTCTCATAGTGTTATAATTTTAATTCTTCTTTCTGTGCTTTTAATTACAACTCTTTGGGACAGAAAGAGTTAAATTCCATGTGCTCTCTCTCTCTCTCTCTCTCTCTCTCTCTCTCTCTCTCTCTCTCTCTCTCTCTCTCTCTCTCTCTCTCTGCGTGTGCGTGGGGGATGTGTGGCTGAGGAATGTGTGTTTGGCTGGGTGGTTGGAGGTGTGTGGGTGGAGGCGGATATGTGGGTGAGTGATTGTTGGTGGGTAATGGGACGGGCAGAGGATATGTGAGTGGGTGGGGAGATGTGTGTAGGCTGGTGGATGTGTGTGTGTGGGGGATGTGTGGGTTGGGGAATATATGTGTGCTTGGGGTGTGGGTGGATGGGATGTGTGGTGGGTGAGAGGTGTGTGTGGGTGGGGAGATGTGTAGGGATGTGGTGGTTGGGTGGGGGAATGTATGTGTGTGTGGGTTATGTGTGTGGTTGAGGGAGGAGTTGGAGTGAATGCGGGATGTGTGGGTGGGTGGTGGATGAGTCACATAACATAGTAATATGCATTGTTTATGTTTACAAAATTCATGTGACAATGTTTTTTCTTATGCACTGTTGATGAAAGAAAGATGAGTGATTGGAAGGGCCGAATGTAAGACGGGCCTGCATGCCCAATTTGTTACCCTTTGAAAATAAAGTCTGTTCGTTCGTTCGTTCTCTCTCATTCTCGAACATCAAGTCAATGTAATACGCTTTGTCTCTGAAGTGAATGATACTGAAGCTGAAACAATTACAACACATAAACACAGGTATTGTTCACATTGTGTCTGACAGAAAGAGTGTTTAAAAAGCAGGTGTTGTCTGGGTCAATTGATTCAAAATAACGTGTTATCTCGGATATTGTTTCTGGCAGGGGGAACAAAATCAAAATAACACATCTGGTCTATGACAGAAAACGTTAATATAACCGGTGTCTGTGACAGAAAGCGTCAATATAACCGGTGTCTATGACAGAAAGCGTCACTATAACCGGTGTCTATGACAGAAAGCGTCAATGTAACCGGTGTCTGTGACAGAAAGCGTCAATATAACCGGTGTCTATGACAGAATGCGTCAAAACAACCGGTGTCTATGACAGAAAGCGTCAATATAACCGGTGTCTGTGACAGAAAGCGTCAATATAACCGGTGTCTATGACAGAAAGCGTCACTATAACCGGTGTCTATGACAGAAAGCGTCAATGTAACCGATGTCTATGACAGAAAGCGTCACTACAACAAGTTGTTTGGGACACAAGGAGTAAACAGGCGTTGTCTCTGTCAGAGACATGTATGTTAAGGATTTTAATGTCAGTGTATACAGATTTAGATTTGTTAAAATGACCACTGACCGTGAAAGTGTCAACTCCGTCTTATCCACATTGAAATAGTGGATAGCGCACTTACATTCCAGGGCAGTGGTCGGGGTTCAGCTTGCCAGTTTAACAGTTTGCCTGTTTGCCAGTTTACCAGTAACATTCTAAGGGGGAATCCAGCCTCAGGCAATGGGCAGCGAATGTTCTTCATACTTTCTGGGAATTGTCTGGGAATTAAAGGCGGCGAGGAAGAGAGCTAGCCACCCCATCTAATTGTGTCGTGGTCTAGAATACCGGAAGGCCTAACAACTTCACACCCCAACAGCGATATCTGTCATGGATATATATTTAGCTTACTTCCGCTGCCGCCCGCAACTCGTGAAAACCCACATCTAGTAATGAAATACGGCTGTGGAGAAATGCAGAAGCAAATAGAGATCTTAATTAAATGAATTTATTAGATGGAGCGTCAGAAGTTCTCGTTTCAGATTGCGGGACATTCATTGAAACCAGGCTGTGAAATGTTGAATTAAGTGAATCGTGTACATCGTGTCAACAATTTACATTTGTTGAATGTTGTTTTCGTCTGTGTGCGTCTACATGCAAACCTTGTTTTGCCGGAAGTTGCCAGTTACGTGATAGGTCTAAGAGTAAACGTGTTCTCGAGATTGTCATCTTGGCAATGTATGTATGTGCACGTATGTAAGCAGGTAAGTGTTATTACATGTACCATACAACGTGGAGTTCCCTGTTAGTTCCATACAGCTTGGAGTTCGTCGTTAGTTCTGTAAAGCTTGGAGTTCCTCGTTAGTTCCATACAGCTTAGAGTTCCTCGTCAGTTCTTTACAGCTAGAAGCTCCTCGTTAGTTCCATACAGCTTGCAGTTTCTGGTTAGTCCCATACAGCCTGGGGTTCCTGGCTAGTTCTGTAAAGCATGGGGCCATACAGCTTAGAGTTCCTCGTTATTTCTATGCAGCTTCGAGTTCCTCGTTATTTCCATACATCTCAGTGTTGATTCATCGAGCCAGTAAATCTTTTATAATTTGATGCACAGAGGCTTACGCTGCAGAATATAGCTCTCCTTCCCGTCCCCTCTCCCCCCCCCCCCTTTTCCCCCGTTTAAAAAAAAACTATAGTGATAAGCAGATAAACATGACTCCTTTACACAGCCCGCAAGAATTACTCATTTGCTCTTTAATTATAAACAGAGCTCCTGAATGCGTCCTTTAAGAATAACTGGTTTCTCTCTAAATATATACGGGGGTTGACATGTTTCACAGGCAATGGTCATTTTAACAAATATAAATATGTCTAAATTGACTTGAGGGCCATTATCGTACTTGTTTCTGATTATTTTGACTCTTTCTGTTAGAGACAACACCTGTTATTTAAACTCTTTCTGTTAGAGACAACACCTGTTATCTAAACTCTTTCTGTTAGAGACACCTGTTATTTAAACTCTTTCTGTTAGATAATTTAAACATCGCAAAGAGTAGGCTGCGACGCCGCCGCGCTGTCAGTTGTTTGGAGAGAAAACGTACTCATGGTTATAACCAGTTACTTTCGATTAAATCTGTCTACACGAAGTAAATCTTACGCAAATGCATGCCGTAGTCGGACACTCTGACTTCGGTGCTAGACAACTGCAAAACGAGGTTCGGTGCCCTCCTGTTGAAAGATGGAAAGGGAAGAAGTGATTCAGTGGTTGTTGAGTATACAAATATGGTGGACTTACGATGGCACGCTGGGTGAGTTTCCAACATTACTTCGGCACAGCAGTGCAAAAAGGTTGCCGACTCCTGAGATAGGCTGTACAGTTACATCCAATAATACAAGTGACACGGGAACAAACATAAGAATCGTCATATCCTAGCACAGTTACCAGGGGGAAAAAAGTCTTCTTCTTCTTCTTCTTATACTCCATGCCATGTGACGTCATTTCTGATACCGATGGTCCTCCATGCCATGCTGTCAAACCGCCCAACATCTTACCTCTGGGTGTCCTCCTACCTCCCCTCTCCTCAAACCATCCCGTTGTGACGACGTACTCCAGTTTTCTCCCCTTTCATGACACGTCCAAAGAACGTGGACTGCCGTCTTCTGGTACGAGTAACCAGTTCTCTTTCCGAGTTCATTTCTTTCAGAATATCTACACTGCTCTTTCTATCCGTTCACGGAGTTCTCTTCACTCTTCTATAAAACCACATCTACGCAACTTCTACATAAATCCACACTTGCCTGCTAATTGTCCATGATTCGCTTCCGTACATCAGAATTGACTAAGTAAACACTTACGTACTCTTTTCCTCATCTCGATTGGGGAAAAAAAATGTATATTGCAGAGACTATTCTTCGCCTTCTGAAATGCTGCCTTTGTTTGGGCTATTCCACTAGACCACATGTGTCAAACTCAAGGCCCGCGGTCCACATCTGGCCCGCCGTACAATCATATCAGGCCTGTGAGGTCTCATCCGACATACAAATATATTCGGCCCAAGAGAGAATTTTAGGCAAAAATATTTTTTATGGTCACGATATAAAGTGCAGATCAAATTCCCTAATTAGCAGCCTTCCGAATGGTAGGCTACCTGAGAGCGTTTTCGCTTCGATCAGAATAAGTGAAAATAAAAGTTGTGTAGTGAGTTTGTGTTCGTCGTTATAGTTACCTAGCAACGTTCGGATGTCGTTTTGGATTGGCGCATAAAAAATGAAAGTAGTGTAAAGCCCGAATATTGCATCACCTTTTTCCCGCTATGGCTAACCTGATATCAATCAAGCGTCTGTCGGTAGACGCACAGTCTTTTAAAATCAAAGCTAGCCTTTAAAACGGCCAAGAGAAAGGTTGATTCTGAAAACAGAGCCTTTCTAAGCCGTTGGGAAGCTGATTATATGTTTACTGATATTGGCGGTAAATCTGTGTGTCTAATTTGTGGAGATAAATAATGTGGCTGTGACCTGTCTCACGTTTCTTGTTGCCAAGTCAACGCTGTGGTGTTTCCCAATGCACAATTTGCTGAAAAATTTAACTTACTTCGCGCCGAGTTCGCACAGCGCTTTAGTGACTTTGAATCACAGAAAAGTAATTTCAAGCTGTTTCGTAATCCATTTGCCATAGATGTGGAAACTGCACCTGTAAATTAGCAGATGGAGTTAATAGAGCTGCAGTGTAATGGGACACTAGAGGCAAAGTACGACACTGTGGGGCCTGCACAGTTCACTCGTTTCATTCCTGAAGAGATGCCCCGGCTTCATCTACATGCGGCTCGAACCTTGAGCATGCTTGGTAGCACATATCTGTGTGAGCAACTGTTTTCTATGATGAAGGTTAACAAAACATCACACAGGAGTCGTCTCACTGATGAACACTTGCAGTCCATCATGAAAATCTCAAAGCAAAAACATTGCTTCCAACATAAGCGAACTTGTAGCCAAGAAAAGATGCCAGAAATCGTGCTCTGACAAATTGACATAAAAGTGAAAATGTGTATACCAATGATGTTTTATTATTAAAACTTTTTTCTGTTTTAATTTATATTAATGTTTAAAAAAAGGTTTAATTTTCGGCTGATTGAATGTTTATCGTTTCCGGCCCGCAACCTTACGTGTGCTTTGAGTTTTGGCCCACTGAGCGATTGCGTTTGACACCCCTGCACTAGACAACGTAACGTGATGTTAATGCATAAAAATCACAACAAAAAGTAACGTCATGATAATGCATAAATATCACAACAAAAAGTAACGTGATGATAATGCATAAATATCACAACAAACAGCAATGTTATGTTAATACATAAATATCACAACACAAAATAACGTGATGATAATACATAAATATCACAACACAAAATAACGTGATGATAATACACAAATATCACAAGAAGCACACGAATCAGCTTACTGAAAAGTCACGTATGGGTTTGTTTTCTATATGCGTGCGCATACTGGACAAGGAGTAATGGGGAACCCGGAGATGTGGTGTTTTAGAAGGATGTTTGAGACCATCAGGGAGACGTAAAAGTTGAGAGGATCGACTTCATTGCTCCGGGTGTTGTTCCATATGACTTGGTCTCTTTCTGCACGCCTGCCGAAAGTGTCGCACAAAACGCGAACTCCGTAGCTCCAGAGACGACCCCCAGAAGTATCCGAGAAAAATGCACTCGTGAACCGAAAGACGTAGTACGGAATCTAACCCACAACCTTCGGAGCGCGAGGCAAACGGCTTGACCACTTCGCCACGAAGACCCCGTGAGAGAGATCATCAGGGAAAGAGTTTAAGAAAGTGAGTGATGACTACAGAATGCTGCAGGCTAGCACACCTAGCAAATGTATCGGGGGATTCAAGCGAGAGATAATATTATATGGGTAAATACTAGGCAAGAGAGGCAGTGAAGACAGAGTCATACATGGGGAAACTATAAACATCTATCAAGCCAATAATTGTAATATAAACAGTATCATTGCCTTGTAATATCAGATGACAGAAGAAAGAAATGGAGATGTATAATCACCAATGTCAGTTCCAGAACCGGTACCAGAAGAAGAAGAAGAGAAGGAGGCAGAAGAAGAAGAACATGAAGAGGAGAGAAAGAAGCAGAGGGAACAAGAGATGTAGCAAGGGGGAGAAGGAGAAAAGTTCATAATTAGAAATACAAAGGACGAGAATTCAACAGCACTCAAGTGTAGACAAGTTCTGCATGAAGTCATCGCCATGGTCAATGATTTTCCCAGAAATAATGCAAACCATTAAATAAATCAAAGGACTTTCCTCGTGAAGTCCGACTGAGCTGTTGGAACAGCCGAGTTTACTTGCAGGCATACAAACATCCTTGGGACCGCCATGACCAGAGGAATTAGCATGACTGACAGCAGGCTTTTCAGAATGCAGTGATGTGTCCCTTAGATGTTCCTAACATCTGTTTGCCAATCGTCTCACAGTTTAATTAATGGTGGAAGTCCTTGTTTTATATAGTGAATACAAAGTTGAAATGATTGACTGCGCTGCTTTGTTATACGTTGAACTGTTTTCTGTGGCGTGTTCTTGACGAGAGACAGCGAAGTATGACAAGCAAAGGGTTGATTACGTCGTCGTCATCAAGTGCCATGTCGTTCACCAGAGTCGTGAATCAGCTCCGTGTTCTTACCTCGACCATGCAGCGTGGCCAGTTAATTCAGATATTTACTTGTCTGTCTTCCGCATGTTCTTTTCCCTTCAGTGTCTTGTCAGTTGTCACAAGTTTCTCTAGTTTATTTCTTCTCATAACGTGCCCAAACAAATGTGACTGTCTACGTCTAATTTATCTAATCAGTTTACGGTTTTCATCTGCTTCTCTGGGACTTGCTCATTAGTTTCTGTCTGTTTATGGTATTCTTGGCATTTTCCCCAGAAACCACATTTTCATTGCCATTCAATGTTTTTCAGCTTGTCTGCTCATTTTCCATTGATTACGCTACTTCATTATATGTTGAACTTTTTTCTGTGGTATGCACCCGAAGAGATACAGCGAAGTATGACAGGCTGTAAATTGTGCAGCATATTGTTTGTGACTTCATTGCTCAGAAAGTGGATAGTTGAATTCGGTGTAAAAAATGGAATTACTAACAGAACTGGTTACTAGAATTCCGTGTAAATAATGGAAGAACCAAGAGAACGGGTTACTCGCGTCAGAATAAGACAATCCACATTCTCTGGGAATGTCATGAGAAGAGGACAGTTGGAGTATGTGTCACAACGGGAGGGTTGGAGGGAAAGAGAGGCAGTGAGAGACCAGGAGAGAATATGCTGGACAGTTTGACACCATGACATGAAGGAACGTCAGTGTCAGAAATTTTTGGAATCAACGAGACAGAAGGATGTGGACAGACATTATCACCAACCCTATGCGGCCTGGACATTAAGAAGAAAAACAATGGAATAACTATAACACGATGGGTCTTAAAATATGCATAGAACAACACAAGATGTATGATTCGGATTTACTTATATGGATTTCATAAATCGTTTGACACGGCTGGTAAGAGAAACCCATGGAAGTATAACATACGAATGAGATGTGGCTGATGAGAAAACGCACTGAGGGGGGAGGGGGGGGGGGGGGGGGGGGGGGGGGTTTGAAACCTACGTATATATATATATATATATATATATATATATATATATATATATATATATATATATATATATATATATTCCACGAATTTCCTAGTGCTATAAAAGCTTCCCTTGCCTTTTGTCGTCATATTTTACTATCTTTGTGACCTCCCCAATCTTTGTCTACATTTTTTCATGAATAGGCGTATGATTCCTCTTCTAGAAGTGAGTTATCACCATGTGAGATAGGGTTATCATTTATTTGATTTATTCTCATGATCTTTCTCTTTTCCCCTTTGAATTTTTAAACCTGATTGTTGTGACCTCCTTTCCAATCTGTTTAGATTATCTTGCATCTGATTTCGTGTGTGGGAGAGGAGAGCAGTGTCATCAGCGAAGCCCAGATCATCGAGACGCTTTGTCAGAGGATCCCATTGAATTCTGTCAGAGGATTCCATTGAATTGTGTCAGAGGATGTCATTGAATTCTGTCAGAGGATCCCATTGAATTCTGTCAGAGGATCCCATTGAATTCTTTCAGAGGATCCATTGAATTCTGTCAGAGGATCCCATTGAATTCTATCAAGAGGATTCCATTGAATTCTGTCAGAGGATTCCATTGAATTCTATCAGAGGATTCCATTGAATTCCGTGTTTGGCTGTACTTGTTGGGACCTCATAATCCATTCTACAATCAGTAAGAATAATAAAGATGATGATATACATTCTTCTGTCTCGCTTTCCTTTGGTCTTCCTGTTGTCACATTTTCCCTTCCCATGACACGTACAAAAGAATGTGAATCATCTTCTTTAGTTACGCGTGATCATTTTTCTTAGTGAGGTGATTTCTTTCAGGACGGGAGTCTCCGTGGCGAGTGGTCAAGCCGTCTGACTCAGGCTCCGAAGGTTGTAGGTTCGATTCCGGGTCGCATCCTTCGGTTCACGAGTGCACTTTTCTTAGACTCCTGGGGGTCGTCGCTGGAGCTACGGAGTTCGTGCTTTGTGTGGCGCTTTCCGCGCTACGAAGATAGACTGGGCCATATGGGATAAAATCCGGTGCAATGAAGTCGACCCTGTTGACTTTTAAGCGACTTTAAGTCGCTTTTTTACGCGACTTTCGAGACGTTTCCATTACTGTTTTCCTTTTCTTTCTGCTCAATGTATTATCATCATGCTTGTAGAAATACGTCTCATCAGTCTGCAAGTTAATTAAAAACAGAGAGAAAATCATCATCATTGTGTTTCTTATTCTTATCTAGCAACTTTCTTTGTACGTTAGTGGGCGATCTGGTCTCATACACAACTTCACTTATTTCATGATGTAGTTCCTGTGTTGGTGAAGGGCACTCCCTGGCTACAAATCAACTCTTGCTTCGAGGGTAACCGAACGCCTTGTGTTTCAGAAGTCTTAAAGGCAATGCACTTAAAGGATGAAACTTGTCCAGAATATAGTGGATCCAAATTATG
This sequence comes from Cepaea nemoralis, assembly GCA_014155875.1. Taxonomy (NCBI): domain Eukaryota; kingdom Metazoa; phylum Mollusca; class Gastropoda; order Stylommatophora; family Helicidae; genus Cepaea; species Cepaea nemoralis. The sequence goes on along the minus strand of JACEFZ010002737.1, from coordinate 1,618,624 downwards.
AAAGCTATTTACCAAAACAAACAAAAAGGTGAATCTAAATTCTGGAAGCTAGTTCAGAAGATAGTAAATCTAAAGGTCGGGAGTTTGTCCGAAAGTTAGTAAATCTACATTATGGAAGCTAGCTCGAAAGATAGTGAATCTATATGACGGAAGTTTGTCCAAAGAACGTGAATCTGAAAGGTAGAAGTGCGTCACCAGACAGTGAATCTAAAGGACGAAAGCTTGTCCAACAGACAGTGAATCCAAACGACGAAAGCTTGTCCAACAGACAATAAATCTAAGGAAACAAAGCTTGCCCGACAGACAATGAATCTAAGCTACGAAAGCTCGTCCAACAGACAGTGAATCTAAGGGATGAAAGCTTGTCCAACTGACAGTGAATATAAAGGGAAAAGAATATTATTCTAAAGATGGAAAGGACGGAAGCTTGAAGTATTCATATTGATCGTGACTTAAAGGGAGATGCGTGATGGGGTCAGCTGGATATTTGCATACAGCGAGGTACCAATTCTGGAAATTGTTGTCTGAATATGCTGCCAGATTGTCCACGTCTTGTCTGAGATGCCAGTTTAGATATTTATGCTTCGGTAGTTAACTTCTGTTCTGACCGCAGGAAAAAATGGTTTGGATATTCAAAAATTAACTGGCCGTTGTATATAGCTCACCTCGGTTGATGAGTTCTGTTAGTGGAATTTATCATCATGTGCCATGCCTATTAGCCTAGGCGGTCATATATCGCCATCTCACGCGATCACCAGAGTCGCGGGTCATCTCAGTGTTCCTGTCTCGAATATACCACGTGGCCAAGCCATCCAGGTATTTACTTCTCTGTCTTCCCCTTGTTTTCTTCCCATCTATCTTGTCTGTTGCCACCAAGTTCTCAAGTTTATTTCTTCTCATAACGTGTCCAAACAACTGTGACAGTCTACGTCAGTGGTTTCTCAACCGGTGGGATTTTAGGATTTCCGGGGGGGGGGGGGGGGGGGGGGGGGGGAATTAAGATAATTTCAAATCTTCTTAATCCAAGAAACCGATTACTTGATATTGTTTTTCCCTCCATAATTTACGGTTCTGTACTTCTCGCCCTTCTGATATTCGTTTTATGACGTAAGTAGACCCGCAAATCACGTTTTATGTAGACGTCTAGACTTGTCTAGTATGTGTTATTAAATGTAGCTTCCATTTTTACGTATATTGTGCGAGGGGAGGGGGGGAGGAGTTTTCCAGGGAGGAAATACGAAAGGGTGGGAATGGCATTCTGAACATATGGTGAAGGAGAGCATGGGCCAAAAAAGGTTGAGAACCACTGGTCTACGTATTATTTCTCTAATCAGTTTACGGTTTTCATTTGTTTCTTGTAGGACCTGATCATTGGTTTTTCTGTCTGAATCTTAAGCTTGTCCAACAGCGGAATTATGTCATTATTATTTACAGGGGCTCTATCTTTTATCTGTTATTGAGGATTCGAATAGTTCCACCGTGCTTATGAGATATAGCTTGTATCATTTCTCTTACATAGTCAGGTCTTAGTCAGATATGACTGAGCTACCGTATGACAGTAGACGGTACTATCTGCTTTCTGTTAGTGCCGAATGTTGGGCGGCGCTTACCAAACCCGACACCCCACATTGTGCCAACGGCTTCTGGCGGAGGAGCGCAATTGGGAGGGTACAAACCTTATCCTAGTGCGAGGAAATGCAACCTAACTATCATGGCAGGGCAGACCAGCCCCTAAGCCTTGATTGGCAACTGGTCTAGGATCGAAGCTCCAACAGGCGGACAGTTAGAGCATTGCTTTACTGATCCGGCAGCTTCTGAACTGGTCTAGGATCGAAGCTCCAACAGGCGGACAGTTAGAGCATTGCTTTACTGATCCGGCAGCTTCTGCAGCTTGTCTTGTTCCAGACGTATTGGTGTTACCTTTCCTCTGGAGTACACTAGACAGGCCGAGAGAGGGATCATGCTGCATGGGCTAACACATGGTCTCTAAACTCAGCCCAGGCTTTGTGCTGTAGAGAGGTATAACTCCATTTTACAAACTATCGTCTGTCAAGACGGCAAGGTGCCACTCATTTCTCTTACACATTCATCCTGCTTTTATCCTACATCTTGAATCAGCTTTGTTACGTAGCCTATCGTGTTCATGTTCTACACTTTGAATCACATTGCTACATAGTTCATCAATTTATTGTTCTACATCTTGAATCGACGCTGTTAAATATTCCATGAAATGTTTCTGAATGTCTGGAATCTACGCTCTTACATAGTCCACAAAGTTTATTTTCCATCTTGAATCGCATTGTCCATCAAATTTATGTTGTACGTCATTAATCACATTGCTACATAGTCCATCAAATGTTGCTGTACGTCTTTAATCACACTGCTGCACAGTCCATCAATTGTATGTTGTACGTCTTGAATCAACGCTGTTACATAGTCCCCTTGTTTCTGTTCTACATCTTGAATCAACTTTGTTGCGTAGCCCATCATGTTCGGCCTATTAATGTGTCACCAGATACAAAGAATCAATAGGAAGAAACCAGTTTGCTTACTTCCTGTTAATACTCGTAGTTCAAGTTAGCAGCTAAAGTGAGAGGAATATTTGACAAGGAAGAAAAGATCCGTGTGCAGCGCAGAACAGCCACTCTCAGTTTCCTTGATGAAGAATACCCACAGGACCTCTGGATCCGAGTCTACACAGATGGGTCAGCACAAAATGCTGTCCGAAATGGAGGAGCAGGAGTGTACATAGAATACCCAAATAATACTAGAGACACAGCCAGAGTACCCACAGGAAAGTACTGCCATAACTATGATGCTGAAATTGAGGCAATCAAGATAGCAACAGAGAAATTGCTAAATACCAGCCATGGTACACAACCTGTGGTACTAAATCAGTACTCGAGGCGCTCCTGCCTGGGAAATTGTCAATACTAAGGACACTACTTTCTGAACTTAGCAGACAGCATAAGGTCACCATACTTCTTCTTCTTCTGCGTTCATCCGGAGTTGTTCTCGGACGTGATTGCGTTGTGCCTGTTTACAGCAGAGCTGCGTTCTTGCGCCGTTAGGCCGGACACATCCGACTTCTGCGGGCATTTGTTGACCGGGTTAACTTTCCCGGAGGTCACCATACAGTGGATATCATCCCACTGTGGAGTACCTGGAAACGACAGAGCTGATCGATTGGTTAAAGAAGGAGCCAAAGAAGAACAGCCTGATGTGCCCGTTACATACCACCAAAACAAAGAATGATCAAATCAGTCAGAAAGCCACCAAAACCTGCTCAAGATGACTACCACGTTATGGACAAACCAGAAAAAGTCATTATTCTGCGCCTCAGAACAGGACACAATAGATTACGCAACCACATGTATAAAAAAATCAAGATTGGTGAATCAGCCATGTGCACATGTGGATTGGCGCCGCTGACAGCAGAGCATACTCCAAGACTGCCCAAAATACAACATATCTTGTCAAACCTTCTGGCCTAGAGAGACGACAATGGAAGATAAATTCTATGGACCGCTGAGTGAATTGAAACAGACTTAAATTCATTTAAGAAACAACATTGCATTTGTAGACATATTTCAAGCGAACGAAAGAAGAAGAAGAAGAAGAAGAAGAAGAAGAAGAAGAAGAAGAAGAAGAAGAAGAAGAAGAAGAAGTTAGCATACATTTTGTTTTATTGCTTTTGATCTGGAGTATGTTTTTAATATGACCCGTTAACCTGTGTTAATAGTTTTCCGCTCTTGTTACTTTGAGCGAGGCGTCAGTTATGTTTTCAAGATGTCAAGTTCAACTGCCTAAAATGTTCAATTATTTTGTTGTCTGTCGTGTTCTCCGATACAAACACTTCTATCCCTTAGTCTTATGTGAATACAAATCATCATCACGTAGCAAGTCTTTACAGGACGTCGCTTTCATCACACCCTCCTCCCCCAAGACTCTAGATCATGTGCCTGGTGTCCCGCTTCATGTATAGGGTGTATTTTTAACGACTGTGCAGTGTTTGAGAATATTGCCGGTCCAAGTTTTGTATTTACCTATTATGTTGTAATAGGTAAATACAAAACTTACACTGGCAATATTTTTAAACACTGCACAGTCATTACAAATACACCCTGTATTTCATGTCTAAGGTGCCTGCAATGCCCTGTGTCCCTCTTGGCGCTGGTCAGCCTCTTCCAGGAACAATGCCTTTCATCGCCGTTCTTTCCAAGCGACTGTGAAGTTCAATACGTCAATACGGGACATACGGTTGTTTATGAGCCAGCTTTCTTACAAGTTCATATCTTGTTGAATTCCAGAATGTTTCCTCTTGCTCCGCGATATTCTAACAGCTGTTCTGTTATATTTATATATAGGTCGGCGTGGCTGAATCGATTACAGCGCTTGATCTTTAACTTTCGGTGTGCTTATGCCAGGGTAGGAGCTTCATTCCCTACACCGGTCAGTTGGAACGTTGACCTCAAGTTCGGAAATCAGTCGCAAACTACTGAAAGTAAAACTGCTTTGTAAATCAGCATGGGGTTCGGGACTGATAGTAACGTCCTGCAAAGGACACGCACTAATGTGTTTACGTTTATGTTCAACAGTCCTGACTTCCTTCTTCCATGATTGTGCACTGGTCCATTACTCACATTCGTATCTTGCCACAGGAAAAGTGCATGTTCTTAAAACTGTTACTTTAATGTGTTCACGAATGAATACCGATAAAATACCTATACATCCAGTAATCCCATCCAATATAAATATCTTCACCTTTCTTCTTTTGTCCTACTAATTTTGCCACGTAGCGTGGGTGTAATTTTCTGTTTTATGAATTTGAAGATGTGTACCCGTGGAACTTCTCTCTTATATCAGAAGTTGGTGATACGCATTATTCCCATAATTTAACTTCGACCGCGAACATTCTGTCCTGTCCAGCTGACCGGAATGCGGACGTGTTTATTTATTATTTCCCTGTCTCATCTGAAGATTCGTTCCTACGGCGATCGATTGGTCATTTCTTCTGGTCATTGACTTTTTGGTCCCGCATCTATTCTCGTTTCCTCACGCGACATCGCTCGACCTGACAGTTTTATTTCCAGCAGTTGATCGATACCGCCCAAGGTCTGGAAGATTAAGATTCTCACGGGAACGTCACCGCACATTATACCACCAGTATCGGTATCGTCCAAACTTGTCACCACAGTGGTGGTGGAGTCAGAAACGGTTGGTGGTGTCGGCTTCGATTCCGCTCAACCATTATATAGAACTAGTGTCATTTCACCAATAGAAATAATTCAAGGGGTGACAGTAATCCGGTAGTGTATAACAGGGAAAGGGTGTGAAGAGTTGTGCCCATTGCATATATTAAATCACGAAATAATGAGATTAGGTGGTGTGACCAGCTACCATTCTGATTTTCTCCCCGATCAATTTCTCGGAAAGTCCGACAATCACCCAGTGTTTATTTGAGGAAGCTAAGGCGTCTCCCTCTGGTTCTTGATGTCTATTTTTTGTCGGATAATTTCTCAGAAAGTCCGACATTCCCCCAGTGCCCATTTGAGGAATCCTTGGAGCCCCGCTGGCTCTGAACTATCATGCCACTGCTGGGAGTGGAACCCTAGCCACTGAGGTGGTAGGCCAACTCTCTGAAGACAAAACACCCATAAGGACCATTTCCTTCCTGTTAAAATATGGGATTAATAAATCGCTTTAGTTATTATTATTATATTCAGTTGGGCTAAAATGTTGACTTCTCGTCCTTGACTTTAGGATGTAAATTACAAGTACTTCTGAAGTCGGAGTTGTTCCCCTGATGGCGAGGGACACTGGTAATTGGGGAAAGCTAATCCACACACGCCGGTCTCTCTGGCCGAGGGGTTACACCTCTTTCTCCGTAATCTCGTTTATCACGGAGTCTCGAAGCGGGCGAGAGCTGGAAGCGGTTCTACCCCCGCTGGTGACTTGCGGGATAACTGAGCCGGCCGCTCAGAAAGCAATGTCAAACTACTGAGCGTAATCTTGCCAAGAAATCAACAGACAGCTGAAAGATGCTGCTGTTGACAGCGATGTCCTGTAAAGGATATGCGAATTAAACCAACAACAAAAAAATCCACATACGCCGGTTTCCCTGATCTAGAGGTTACACGGCTTTCTCCGTAATCCTGTATACTCTCGCGAGTAACATGACGTGCGCGAGAATCGGTAGCGGTTCTCTCCGCGCGGTAACTTACAAGGTATGTGAGCCGGTCGCCCAGAAAGCAATGGCAAACTACTGAGAATAATCTTGCTAAGAAATCAACAATCAGCTGAAAGATGCTGATGTTGACAGCGATGTCCTGTAAAAGGATATGCGAACAAAATCCACACACAAAATTCATCGTCTACTAAAAGTAGCATTATGGACTACGCTTGAGTTGAAAGCGAGCGAGCGCAAACATATTATTATTATTCAGAATTGAGAACTATGCCAGAATCTCATGCCAATCATCACCATTATCGTGAACAAGTTCTTTGCAGAACGTGGCTCTCATCACGGCTGTCCCAAAAGACTATCCCTGTCCATTTCCCCTGCCTAGTGCATTGTAATGGCCAAATTCTCTTCCATCGGCGAGCTTGATGACACACGACAGTATCCATGGTTATAATTGTTAGATACCGCATTCCAATGTGAACTCTCCAGATGATGTTCTCTCACTAACAGTGTCAGTGTCCTGCTAAACACTATGCTGCGAGCGAGAAATAGCCTCACAGAAACACTAAGTGCCTATATACATCGTATTCATCATCATCATCATCATGGGCGATCATGTTTCTGTGCATTTGTTCCTTTATTTGTTGATGTTATTCCATGTTATGATGAAAGCAAGTTCAAAATCATGACACTGCGTCTTTTATTATTATTAGTATCATTCGTTTACCGTAAATCCTACCAGTTATTACAGTGATTTCTCGTCTCATAATATGGCCAAAAATGTTTCCTAATGTTTGTTATAAGTTCCCTTGTTTAGACTGCCTCCTTCTAATGTTTGTGATAAGTGTCATTTGTGTTGGCTGCCTCTTTCAAAATATTTAGATACTTCATTTGGCTGTCCTTTATATTTTTTACTTTTTCGTCTATACTCCGCTGAGGCAAGCTGGCATCCTCTTTTATTTCCCTTGTGGGGAGTGATACGTGGCCAGATTATTTCACTTGTTTATTTCATTAAGTCTGTTTCGCATGTGAATAATGGACCATTTTCACAATCACTAAAGAAGAAAATCTGGGCTTTTGAACTTCATAGTTGTAGTAACCTTTTGAATATAATGGCAATGAAAAAAAATAGTAGCATTCTACAAGAACTTAAACATGAGAGAAAACTGGGCCATAAACAGAATTATGTTTGGGAAACTGTAATATTTTGGTCGTATTTAACACAACACAGTCTGCCTGTATAGACAGTGTCACAGAATGATGATAGTTTAGTGATTCCCAGATAGATTTGGATGTACCATTAATGACAAGGAAGGAGGAGGGTTAACCATTGTGTACTTCATTCTGAGATGAGGACGAATAAAAGATCATTGACCGACAAATATGAAAATAGGATACAGGTGTTTGCCAAGTTCATTGCTTGACGATCTGACGGGACACGGGAAACGGTCCGATCGCGCTGGGGGAAACTTCGACAACGGACAAACACAGCGGGAGACGGTGATCAGAGAATAGAGTTCTTTGAAGTGCGAACAGCGATGAACTCAGGGAACAGCGTAACAGCGAATGAAACTAGCAACTAATCACTACGTGAATTCACCGCCTTGTGATGTACAGGATACGTCAAGATGCGACTGTTGATGTATGGACCTCCAACAATCACGGAAGAACGGGAGGCCCAATATAAATTGTAGCAACAAAGATTTCTAGTTAGTGTGTGTTCCAAACTGGGCTGAATGATCTATGCCTCCTGAGAGGGGAAAGAAATACACGTCCCTAATGGTTGAACGAATATGGGATATTAGTGTGCTATTCGCTAGTGTGTTTCGATTCCAGGAGGATAAGTGCACATATATATATAGGTATTAATATATTAGAGTATAGGTTTAGCATAGGACAATATGTGGTTGTGCGTAGGGTTTACTATTGCTTTATATTTAGTGAATAGTTTATACTTTAGTGAATTCTGCTGTTTATGTCAGAGTATTCTTTCGGAGGCTGTTTCATTACGGCTGGAGAAAGATAATCACATAGACAGGGATATGAGGCAGACTTAAATCACCTGATTTAATGTTTATTACCCAGGTTCTACTCCACAGCCTGACCTATCAAAGAAGATCAACCAGTACATCTCTTGTACAGAGAAAGCAGTGTTGATAATACAGGAAAGACCTTTTAATTTAATCAGGCACTTCACAGGTGCAGTGAAAGTATGCCACTATAGCAAATGCAAAGTGGGTGACTTAACGAATGTCCAAAAACAGGTTTTGGTGAACCTTAGAGAAGGAACTTTATTCAAGCATAGAAAATAGGATGAAACATTGTCATTGAGTACTCACCTAAACGAAACAGGGAAGAACCCTAGACCAGTGTACCTATATTCAGAAAACGGTTAAATAACTGTGGACAGGTGGGAGGTGTTTTCACTGATGGATTATAACAACATAAAACGGAAAACTCTGTCTACGGAAAGGACTTACCGTGATCACATTACTGTACGGTGTTACTGTGGTGAACAATTGTTTGTTTTTTTCAAGAATTGGATTAAGTCAAGACACAAGCTGAACGGATCATACCGGGTGAGAACGTTCTAATTCTGTGTTTGATATCTGATGTTTTGGCCTTTTGAATATGCCGGAGAAGATTACGAAGACTACCAGTCTAAAAGTCCTATCTTGCAGTCACCTCAGCAGACACTACCAACTACAGATACACATTCAATACATACACCAGACATAGTTTATTAATAAATCTTTTATTTATCGTTGAAAGGAACTGTTGTCAGGGTATGTTATAAAGAGAGAGAGATAGAGTGAAAGAAATAGATATATGGAAGGGAAGACAGAAGGGAGGAGTGTAGACAGAAGTCAGTCAATAATCCCAACAGAGAATAAAGTTGAAGATGTGCTTGTTGATTCCACATTCCTCCCGGGTAAACAAGTGACATAATTGGTGGAGCGAGCGGGATACAAGATAATACCCATATGACCTGGAGGCATAACAGGGCATATGCATAGAGGGGTACCTGCATATTGGCACAGGCATAGCGGAGTACCTGCATGTTGGGACATACTGATGGGAATAAAAATAAGTATACATTGATGACTTTTAATGGAAGGACGTCCATTGGATATATGGTGCCATTACATTTATGGTAGAAACATTTCATTAATGCTGGTGACTTTACAGTGAGAAAGTTCCAGACAGAGTGAATGTGGATAGGTAGTAAGACACATTACATACCTAGTCACACGGTCACACGTCTACATAAGTCTTTATCCTATATCTCCTCTTGTGGATGAGAGAGTGGTTGTGATGTACTGTGTGGTGTCGTAGATTAATAATATTGGATAGACATAGATAATTGATATAGGTTATAATAGATTATCTGGTTATAGTGAGTACTTCTTTACTGCCTTGAGGTGTCTTTACTCAACTTGCTGACCTACCTGCTTTAACTATGGCCACTCCCAAAATAACTACCGCTGAACTGAGGGCAAACGGAGAGGCGATTGGTTTAGCTGGTTCGGAACTAACTGATTACATACAGGAAAGAGAGAGGGAAATTCGTCATGCGGAAAGAGAAGATCGAAAGATTGAGTTGGAATTGAAACGCATGGAAATGGAACAGGAGTCCAAGCGACTAGTAATGGAACAAGAGCCAAGAGACTTGACATGGAACAGGACAACAAGAGGTTGCAAGCTGAAGAGGCGGACAAGATGAGGCAACATGAATACCGCATGAAAGAGTTAGAACTCAAAACACAAACGAAGGGAGAAATAGATGGCGCGGAAGGCGGATCATCGTTACATGGTTCAACCAACATGAGTGGATCTAGCTACCATGCAATGAAGTTTCCCTTAGCTGTTTATGAGGAGTCTAAAGAAAAATTTGACAACTTTGCGAATCGATTCGAGGCTATGGCAGTCGCTATGGGACTGGATCGAAGTAGATGGGCTCTTAAATTATCCCAGGCCTTACTTGGTTCAGGGTACGAGGTCTACACACGCCTACCACCAGGACATGAAAATCAGTACGAGGAATTGAAAGCCGCTTTGATGAAGCATTATGAGGTCACAGCACAAACGTATAGGAAGAAGTTTAGATCGTCTAGACGAGAGCCGGGAGAGCTATTCGCCGCCTACAGTCTGAGGCTGAAATCCTATCTCCAGAAATGGATGGACTTGGCAGAATTCAAGAGGGATTATGAGAGTCTCGAAGAGATGATGGTGGTCGACCAGATGCGAAAGCAAATGTCGAAACCTCTCAGAACCTTCTTGGGAGAACAAGGGGCGGAACGGATTGATGTTGTGAATAAGCTGGCAGAACGATTCGTAGAGGTACATGGGGAGACTGAGGAACTAAGTACACAAACCAAAGGTCAGGAGAAACAAGAGAAAAAGAAACCTAAAAACTGGGAAGGAGAAAAAGTGGAACCTTATATAAAGGCGTCAACGGAGAGTTCAGAGAAGGTGAAGGAAGGAAACCATAACACCTCGAATTCTTCAGCGAAACGACCGTGGTCTGAGAAGTGGTGTTCATTCTGCAAAGTGCCCTCTCATAACACGAAGGACTGCAGATCGAAACCTAAAAGTTCTTACTTCGCAGCATGCAAAGTGATTCCTACGACGGTGATCAAAGACAAGGCTGATGTTGGCGAAGGAGCTAGGAACAAAAAGGACACACGGAAACCTAGGAAGGGAACATGGTGCACTCACTGCCAGTCGACAACACATAATACTGTGGACTGCAGATGCAAGGCAGAAGACGCCAATTGCATAACCAACCTCGAGGAATCAAAAGAGGAAGGCAAGGAAACGGTCGAGGAGATGAAAGACACTCAGGACCAAGAGAGACCACCTGTGGTCGAACTGATTGAAGTAAATGGCCAACAGGTTGCTTGTCTCTACGATACAGGTTTGGATGGGGAAGCTGTGATAGACGCCAGCTTGGTACGCCCAGACCAACTTACAGGGGAGACCATAGAGATACAGCCGGCAATGAGGAGTGCTGTTACCATGACGCTGCCAATCGCCAAGGTGGAGATTAAATCCAGGTACGTCACGGGCATTATTCCAGCTGCTGTATTATCTGACTCCTTATTTCCCATGATCATTGGCACGAAATATGTCTTTTTGGGGATGCCCAAACAGCCAGCCCACAAGGGAACAGTAGTCAGTGGATCTCAAGGGAAGGAAAAAGAGGCAGAGACACTATGCGACAACTCAGAGATAGGAGAATTGCATACTGCCCAGAGGAAGGATACTACGTTGCGTCCTTGCTACAGGAAGCTGCAAAGAAGTGCTGAGCCACCAGAACGAGGACAGTACTTTCTGAAGAATCGACTACTCTATCGGAGAGCTGGGAGGGGAGACAATCTGCACGAGCAGTGGGTGGTTCCAGAGACCCACCGTCCTCATATTCTTCGGAGTGGACACATCATAGGCGTGAATCGACATATGGGTGTCAGAGAGACCTTGCAGCAAATTTCCGGCTATTACTGCTGGCCAGGAATGACCGGAGATGTACGCCGGTGGTTGAAGTCTTGTTCGGAGTGCCAGAACGCACCACCCAACAAGCGGACTAAGAGTAACATAGCTCTTAAAGTGGAAGACAAAGTGGAAGTGTGGAGTCCAGCAGAGACCAATATACTCCAAGTAGGATGGAAAGGACCTTATCCTGTGGAAAAGGTGGTGTCCAAGAACATCTACAAAATCCGGATCGGGGAAGAGCAGAAAAATCTCCCTAGGCATCTCATTAGGAAATATGAGGAGAGATCCGGGAGCAAAGCTTCGCACTTTATGGTGATGGCAGCCATTGGGACAAAGGTTACCAGTCCAGACGAAGACCAGAGATCGCCAGTACAACATAGGAGGGCCTATGGGACAGTACGTGATAGGTCAGATTTACCCAACGAAAGGAGAAGGGAAATCACACGTCAGGGAAAGGACAAGAGGGAAACTTTCCCCAGTAACCAAGTTCAAAAGGGGTGGGTAACGTCGGGAAAGACGCGGAATACCCAGGACTCCAACCGAAGATTGGCTGACCAGATACAATATCGCCCAAGATGGTCCTGGAAGCAAAAGTCCAGGAGATTTGGGAAAGACGACTCGGTCCAACGAGGACGAGGCGGAACATCCCCAGAGGCAAAGCCGGGGGAAACCAAGAGGACATGGAAGCAGTGTTACAATCAGGATGGGACGATCCGTCTGTATTGTGAGCCATCGCTTACGCCAGTGGAAAGGAGGTCGACTGAACGTACAGGAGCGATGAGCCAACACTAGTTTCAGTCATGAGTAGTATGGTAGGGTGCATATGAGGTCACCTACTGGATGAGGTGTTGATCCATGTGAGGATCCAATCATATCATCAACACGTGATGTTAATAGCTACTTCGCAGAAGCTCAACGCATGATGGATGTGATGGTCGTTGTTGATGCAACAGGACAACTTCACAGTGGAAGATCCATGGTAAGGAGAATGTAGGAGCGGATTTCTTATCTAGACATCCAACTCCAGAGGAAGAGGAATAAGATGGAGGATCATAGGAATCAAAACTACATTGAAGAAGAGTCGACGCGGTCAACTCTCTTAAGAGGGGGCCTTTGTCACAGAATGATGATAGTTTAGTGATTCCCAGATAGATTTGGATGTACCATTAATGACAAGGAAGGAGGAGGGTTAACCATTGTGTACTTCATTCTGAGATGAGGACGAATAAAAGATCATTGACCGACAAATATGAAAATAGGATACAGGTGTTTGCCAAGTTCATTGCTTGACGATCTGACGGGACACGGGAAACGGTCCGATCGCGCTGGGGGAAACTTCGACAACGGACAAACACAGCGGGAGACGGTGATCAGAGAATAGAGTTCTTTGAAGTGCGAACAGCGATGAACTCAGGGAACAGCGTAACAGCGAATGAAACTAGCAACTAATCACTACGTGAATTCACCGCCTTGTGATGTACAGGATACGTCAAGATGCGACTGTTGATGTATGGACCTCCAACAATCACGGAAGAACGGGAGGCCCAATATAAATTGTAGCAACAAAGATTTCGAGTTAGTGTGTGTTCCAAACTGGGCTGAATGATCTATGCCTCCTGAGAGGGGAAAGAAATACACGTCCCTAATGGTTGAACGAATATGGGATATTAGTGTGTTATTCGCTAGTGTGTTTCGATTCCAGGAGGATAAGTGCATATATATATATATATATATAGGTATTAATATATTAGAGTATAGTTTTAGCATAGGACAATATGTGGTTGTGCGTAGGGTTTACTATTGCTTTATATTTAGTGAATAGTTTATACTTTAGTGAATTCTGCTGTTTATGTCAGAGTATTCTTTCGGAGGCTGTTTCATTACGGCTGGAGAAAGATAATCACATAGACAGGGATATGAGGCAGACTTAAATCACCTGATTTAATGTTTATTACCCAGGTTCTACTACACAGCCTGACCTATCAAAGAAGATCAACCAGTACATCTCTTGTACAGAGAAAGCAGTGTTGATAATACAGGAAAGACCTTTTAATTTAATCAGGCACTTCACAGGTGCAGTGAAAGTATGCCACTATAGCAAATGCAAAGTGGGTGACTTAACGAATGTCCAAAAACAGGTTTTGGTGAACCTTAGAGAAGGAACTTTATTCAAGCATAGAAAATAGGATAAAACATTGTCATTGAGTACTCACCTAAACGAAACAGGGAAGAACCCTAGACCAGTGTACCTATATTCAGAAAACGGTTAAATAACTGTGGACAGGTGGGAGGTGTTTTCACTGATGGATTATAACAACATAAAACGGAAAACTCTGTCTACGGAAAGGACTTACCGTGATCACATTACTGTACGGTGTTACTGTGGTGAACAATTGTTTGTTTTTTCAAGAATTGGATTAAGTCAAGACACAAGCTGAACGGATCATACCGGGTGAGAACGTTCTAATTCTGTGTTTGATATCTGATGTTTTGGCCTTTTGAATATGCCGGAGAAGATTACGAAGACTACCAATCTAAAAGTCCTATCTTGCAGTCACCTCAGCAGACACTACCAACTACAGATACACATTCAATACATACACCAGACATAGTTTATTAATAAATCTTTTATTTATCGTTGAAAGGAACTGTTGTCAGGGTATGTTATAAAAGAGAGAGAGAGAGAGTGAAAGAAATAGATATATGGAAGGGAAGACAGAAGGGAGGAGTGTAGACAGAAGTCAGTCAATAATCCCAACAGAGAATAAAGTTGAAGATGTGCTTGTTGATTCCACATTCCTCCCGGGTAAACAAGTGACAGACAGGCAGTCTCCGTGGCCAAGTGCTTATGCCGTCTGCTTTGCGAACTGAAAGTCGTGGGTTCGATTCCAGGCTACGTCATTCGGTTGGCGAGTGCAATTTTCTCGGAGACTTTTAGGGGTGGTCGCTGGAGCTACGGAGTTCATGCTTTGCCCGACGCTTTCGACCGATCCATAGAAAGTAAGCGGTGATGATGGGATGTGGTTCCTGAAAGAGGCCACATAGGTAGACTAACACGACGGTGGACACAGGACATGAGACGGCACTAGGCAGGGAAACTGACGAAGGGTCGAGAATCTTTCCGGGGCGACGTTCTGCAAAGAACTCACTTCATGATGATGATGATGATGGTGACGATTATGGCGATGATGATGACGACGATAATGACAATGATGATGGTGACGATGATGATAGTGATGGTGATTATGATGATGATGACGGTGATGATGGTGGTAGCGATTAGGACAATGATCATGACGACGACAATGGTGATGATGATGATGATGATGATGATGATGATGATGATGATGATGATGATGATGATGATGATGATGATGATGATGATGATGATGATGATGACTATGATGATGATGATGACTATGATGATGAAGAACATTTGCATTTCGCCAACTTGTTTTCTGATATTTCTCGTAAAGTCCGACCTGGCTGTTACGCACTGGGAGGTGATAACTGACACATTTGGGAACCGTCTCTGACATGTCAGGCTAAAGGTCATGAAACAATGATGAGCCTAAACAGGTCTAGCCAACAGACAGTGAATGCTCTGTTGCTCATATAATCACTATGAGAATAAATTGGACGGGTGTATGGCAGTATAACCGAACACAGTCAACGTTTTTAACTGGGATTCGGCATCCATGAAACTAACACAAGAACTACGGGAAACATCGATTACATTCTCACTGGCGATTATTCGCAGTGCAGCATTCTGGTGTCTGGCGTTAACACAAGCGTATTCGGTTGCTAGCCGAGACTTCGGCCATTAGGGACCAGACCATTATCGGGCCACTGGATACGTTCGAACACCGAACCAAAGCCCTTATTTTATTTTATTTTTTAAGTTCGCGCGCTTTGAACTCAAGCGTAGTCCATACACATGCTAACTTCTAGTGCACTGGACTGATGTTTGTGTGTAGATTAGCTTACCAATATCCCTCGCCATGAGGCGAACCCACTCCGACTTCTGAGGTACTTGTAATTTACGTCACCAAGTCAAGGACGAGAAGTCAATAGTTTAATCCAACTAATCGGTGTAGGTGTTGAACCCGCTACCTTGGCATCGGCACATTCATTTGAAATTGAGTTTGTTGTATGTATTATAAAATAGATATTAAAGTAGACAAGCACCAATACGTCTACTTTTACATCGAAGCACACAACAGCACTTTGATTACCCCATACACTTTTACATCGAAGCACACAACAGCACGTTGATTACTCCATACACATAGTTGTATATTGTCATTTCATTTCTTCTTTTCGTTTAACATTCTCTTTTTTTTTAAACATCGTTATCATGTCCCATACCGCTACGCTTGGCGGCCATGTTTCTCCATCTCACTGGACCATACCACATGACCAAGCCATCCAGGTATTTACTTCTCTGCCTTCCCCTTGTTCTTTTCCCCTCGATCTTGCTAGTTGTCACCAAATTCTGCACTTTATTTCTTCTTATAATATGCCCCAAAAATATTAAACGTTTTTGAACGTCGCATCTCTACTTTCGTTTTTATTTTACTACATGAGTAGTGTAGTAATGTGGTTATCCAGTTCTTTTGTGGTGGTGGAGGTGGCGCACATTCCTTATATAAATCAACCATTTATCGATTTTGTGGCGCAATCTGCAATCTATTTTTAGCTCTTATCGATTTTCCTCCACAAAGGGCGATAACTCTTCAGGTTTTTTTTTTTTAGTAGGTGGTCAGAGGTGGCGTTGTGAAGTGACTCATCAGAGTGGGCGTGGTCAAGTAATTATAGATACGACATAAAAAATACGACATGAAACATCAATAAAGAAAACAAACGAATCAAGTAAGGTACATAATAATGTTAATAAAATATATATATAGAAGAAAAAAAAAACATAGTAAGTGACCGCTTATAGTTAAGGGTGTGTGATGATGTGGTCAAGTAATGGTCAAGAGGTGGTCAAGTGGTGTTCATGTGGTGGAGTAACCACTTAAATTAAAGGGGAAAGTACGTGTAGTGATGTGGTGGTGGTTAAAGTGTCCGATGACGTGGTCAAGCAGTGGTCAAGTGGTGGTCAAGTGGTGGTCAAGTGACGAAATTTTAGTGGAAAGTAGTTGTAATGATATGGTGATGATCGTGAGGTGGTAAATTAGTGGTCAAACAGTGGTCAAGCAGTGGTCAAGTGGTGGTCAAGTGAGGAAAATTTTAGTGGAAAGTAGTTGTAATGATATGGTGATGATTAAAGGGTGGTAAATTAGTGGTCAAGCAGTGGTCAAGCAGTGGTCAAGTGGTGGTCAAGTGAGGAAAATTTTAGTGGAAAGTAGTTGTAATGATATGGTGATGATTAAAGGGTGGTAAATTAGTGGTCAAGCAGTGGTCAAGTAGTGGTCAAGTGGTCGAGTGACCACTTAAATTGTCGGGGAAAGTAGTTGTAATGATATGGTGATGATTAAAGGGTGGTAAATTAGTGGTCAAGAGGTGGTCAAGGGGTTGGTCAAGTGGTTAAATGACCCTTAAATTGTTGGGGAGAGTACGTGTAGTGACTGTGTGATGATCAAGAGGTGGTCAAGTGGTGGTCAGGGTGTGGTCAAGTGGTGGTCAAGATGTGGTCAAGTGGTCGAGTGACCCCTTAAATTGTCAGGGAAAGTGAGTGTAGTAAGTTGGTGATGATCGTGAGGTGGTCAAGTAGTGGTCAGAGAGGTGGTCAAGGGGTGGTCAGTGGTTAAATGACCCCCCTAAATTGTAATGGGAGGGTACAGTTAGTGATGTGGTGATGATCAAGAGGTGGTCAAGTAGTGGTCAAGGAGTGGTCAAGGGGTGTTCAAGTGGTCAAGTTACCCCTTAAATTGATGGAAGAGTACGTGTAGTGACACGAAGATGATCAATGTAGTCAAGTACTCGTCAAGTGGTGGTCAAGCGGTGGTCAAGTGGTCGAGTGACCACATAAATTATAGAGGAGAGTAGGTGTGTAGTGACATGGTGATGATCAAGAGGTGTCAAGTTGTTAGGTCTAGAGTGATCGAGTGACCACTTACATTGTAGAAGAAAGTAGTGTAGTGAAACCAGGATGGGTAAAAGGAAGAGAAAGCAGTAGTAAGCTTATTAATATTAATATTATAATATTAATTGTAGCGACACCAATAGTAATTGTAGCAGTAGTAGTAGCAACAGCAGCAATAGTACTAGTAATCATCATCATCATCATCATAATCATCATCATCATAACGTGTCTTACCAACGGACGTATCACCCACACATTGCGATCTCCAACACCACTGAACAATTCCGGGGTTGACTCACACTACAGAAATCCCCAATTAACGGCATTACCATAATGTAATGGTGGTACTCATAGTACCAATAGCACTAGTAGTAATAGTCACCAACATCAGCAAGAGACTTATCGCCTGACATTGGTCAGTATGACACTCCATAAACTATGATCTCCAACACCATGGATACAAATAGTAATAATATTGGTAGTAGTAGTAGTAGTAGTAGTAGTAGTAGTAGTAGTAGTAGTAGTAGTAGTAGTAGTAGTAGTAGTAGTAGTAGTAGTAGTAGTAGTAGTAGTAGTAGTGGCAGAGCCACAATTGTTATCCTTTATATTTTTTGTTTATATGGCGTCATGAGTAATATCGCTTGTGTGAGCATATATTTTCATAAATCTCAGACTACGGGGGATAACTAATTCTATCTTTTCCTGGTTAAGCTGCCGCTACTTTTTCCAGAGGGGTTCAATAATTCAAGTCTGCGGTAGCTTCCATTCAACGGAAGTTCATTTTCTCAACTTTAGCGCATGGGTAAGAATAGCTGTCCACAGGCAGTGTTAGTAATTGACCACTCAGGTTGAAATTCTAGGCCAATAGACTTCTATATTTTCACTAAAACTAGGCCTTAGCAAAAAAATATGAACTGTCGAAGACATGACCTTACACAACAAAAATTATGATGAGGGTGTGAACTTACACAAATCTTATGCTGAAGAAATGAATTTACAAAATATGAACTGCCAAAGACATGAACTTACCTACACACACAAATATTTTTTGATGACAATATGGGGGACACTTCTGTATGACTTGCGGGATACATTTGTATTTTATGAGGACTATTTATCTATGTAGTGAGGAGGCCGTGAAATCACAAGTGGACACCTTTGTGCGCGCAGTTGGGACAGTTTGTAAGAGTAAGTGGTAATTTGGGCGAGGGTGTCGACAAATTGTAATAACAAGTGGAAATTTTGTGAGCCCATGTGGGGAAGTTGTTAGAGCCAGTGGGTAAGTTGATAGGGCGAGTCGATAATATGAGAGAGTCGGTGGACACGTTGTTGGGGAAAAGGGACATTTGTTATGGTAAGTGTGTGAGTTGATAGGATAGGTCGACCGCTTGTAATAGCAAGTGGACAAATTGTTTGAGCCAGCGAGCAAGTTTGTAAGAACAAGTGGCCAAGTTGTGTTATCAAATGTTGGTACGTTTTTATAGGTTTGGCCACGCTATTTCTTTACTTGACCAATATTTTTCCTAGTTGGGTAACAAGTTGTTCCTACTTTTCATGAGTTTGGTTGAGAAATTTCTGTATTTGGCCGACATTGTTCGCGTTTGGTTGACATATTTTCCTACTTTTTATAAGTTTGGATGAGATATTTCGTTACGTGTACCATATTTTCCCTTTTGGTTAACACATTTTCCTACGTTTCATAAGTTTCGTTGCCATATTTATAAATTGGGTTGAGTTATTTCTGTATTTGGTCGACGTTTTCCCCTCCTTTTTTATAAATGTGGTTAAGATGTTTCTGTATTTGGTCTAACTTTACCCCATTTGGTTGACAAATTTTCCAACTTTTTATAAGTCTGGACGAGATATTTATCTCTTTGGGTGATATTTTTTCACATTTGGCTTTCAAATTTTCCTACTTGGGCAATATTTTTCATATTTGGGTAACAAATTTTCGTAGTTTTCATAAGTGTGGACAAGTTATTTCTGTACTTGGTGGACATTTTTCACATTTGGGTAACAGAGTTTCCTACTTGACCAAGGTTTTTTCTCTTTGGCTAACAAAGTTTCTTAGTTTTCATAAGTTTGGTTGAGATGTTACTATATTTGGTCTAACTTTTTCTCATTTGGTTGCGAAT
The DNA here is from genome assembly GCA_014155875.1 of Cepaea nemoralis. Taxonomy (NCBI): domain Eukaryota; kingdom Metazoa; phylum Mollusca; class Gastropoda; order Stylommatophora; family Helicidae; genus Cepaea; species Cepaea nemoralis. The sequence goes on along the minus strand of JACEFZ010002737.1, from coordinate 1,598,781 downwards.
TTTCCTTCTTTTTATAAGTTTGGATGAGATATTTCTCTCTTTGGCTGATATTTTTTCACATTTGGCTATCTGGCTAACAACTTTTCCTAGTTTTAATACATGTGACCGAACTATTTCTGCATTTGTCCGACATTTTTCACATTTGGCTAACATATTTTCCTACTTGAACAAGGTTTTTTTCCCCTTTGGCTAACAAAGTTTCCTAGTTTTCATAAGTTTGAGCGATGTATTTCGTTACTTGGTCATTATTTTTCCTCTTTGAGTAACACATTTCCCTAGTTGGTCAATATATTTCCCGTTTAGTTATCAATTTTCCTGTTTTTTATATGTTTGGTTGAGATATTTCTGTATTTGGCCAAACTTTTTCCCATTTGGCAAATAGTTCTCCTACTTTTTATAAGTCTGGCCGAGATATTCCTCTCTTTGGGTGATATTTTTTCACATTTGGCTATCAAATTTTCTTACTTGGGCAATATTTTTCCTATCTGGCTAACAACTTTTCCTAGTTTGCATACGTGCAGACGAGGTATTTCTGTATTTGGCCGACATTTTTTACATTTGGCTAACAGATTTCCCTACTTGAACAAGGTTTTTTTCCCTTTGGCTAACAAAGTTTCCTAGTTTTCATACGTTTGAGCGATGTATTTCGTTACTTGGTCATTATTTTTTCCTCTTTGAGTAACACATTTCCCTAGTTGGTCAATATATTTCCCATTTAGTTATCAATTTTCCTATTTTTTATATGTTTGGTTGAGATATTTCTGTATTTGGCCTAACTTTTTCCCATTTGGCAAATAGTTCTCCTACTTTTTATAAGCCTGGCCGAGATATTCCTCTCTTTGGGTGATATTTTTTTTTTAACATTTGGCTATCAAATTTTCCTACTTGGGCAATATTTTTACTATTTGGCTAACAAATTTTTTTCCTAATTTTAATAAGTGCTGGACGAGGTATTTCTGTATTTGGCCGACATTTTTTACATTTGGCTAACAGATTTTCCTACTTGACCTAGGTTTTTATTCTCGTTGGCTAACAAAGTTTCCTAGTTTTCATAAGTTTGGTTGAGATGTTACTATATTTGGTCTAACTTTTTCTCATTTGGTTGAGAATTTTCCTTCTTTTTATAAGTTTGGATGAGATATTTCTCTCTTTGGCTGATATTTTTTCACCTTTGGCTATCACATTTTCTTACTTGGTTAATACTTTTCCTATCTGGCTAACAACCTTTCCTTGTTTGCATACGTGTGGCCGAACTATTTCTGCATTTGGCCGCCATTTTTCACATTTGGCTAACAGATTTTCCTACTTGACCAAGGTTTCTTCCCTTTGGATAACAAAGTTTCCTAGTTTTCATAAGTTTGAGCGATGTATTTCGTTACTTGGTCATTATTTTTCCTCTTTGAGTAACACATTTCCCTAGTTGGTCAATATATTTCCCGTTTGGTTATCAATTTTCCTATTTTTTATATGTTTGGTTGAGATATTTCTGTATTTGGCCTAACTTTTTCCCATTTGGCAAATAGTTCTCCTACTTTTTATAAGTCTGGCCGAGATATTCCTCTCTTTGGGTGATATTTTTTTCACAATTGGCTATCAAATTTTCCTACTTGGGCAATATTTTTACTATTTGGCTAACAAATTTTCCTAATTTTAATAAGTGTGGACGAGGTATTTCTGTATTTGGCTGACATTTTTTCACATTTGGCTAACAGATTATCCTACTTGACCTAGGTTTTTATTCTCGTTTGGCTAACAAAGTTTCCTAGCTTTTCATAAGTTTGGTTGAGATGTTACTATACTTGGTCTAACTTTTTCTCATTTGGTTGCGAATTTTCCTTCTTTTTATAAGTTTGGAACTGAGATATTTCCTCTCTTTGGATTATATTTTTTTCACATTTGGCTCTCAAATTTTCCCTACTATGGTCAATACTTTTATCCTATTCGGACTAACAAATTTTCCTAGTTTGCATACGTGTGGCCGAACTATTTCTGTATTTGGCCGACATTTTTTCACATTTGGCTAACAGATTTTCCCTACTTGAACAAGCTTTTCTTCCCTTTGGCTAACAAAGTTTCCTAGTTTTCATACGTTTGAGCGATTGTATTTCGTTACTTGGTCATTATTTTTTCCTCTTTGAGTAACACATTTCCCTAGTTGGTCAATATATTTCCCATTTAGTTATCAATTTTCCTATTTTTTATATGTTTGGTTGAGATATTTCTGTATTTGGCCTAACTTTTTCCCATTTGGCAAATAGTTCTCCTACTTTTTATAAGTCCTGGCCGAGATATTCCTCTCTTTGGGTGATATTTATTTTTTTAACATTTGGCTATCAAATTTTCCTACATTGGGCAATATTTTTACTATTTGGCTAACAATTTTTTTTCATAATTTTAATAAGTGCGGACGAGGTATTTCTGTATTTGGCCGACATTTTTTACATTTGGCTAACAGATTTTCCTACTTGACCTAGGTGTTTATTCTCGTTGGCTAACAAAGTTTCCTAGTTTTCATAAGTTTGGTTGAGATGTTACCTATATTTGGTATAACTTTTTCTCATTTGGTTGAGAATTTTCCTTCTTTTTATAAGTTTGGATGAGATATTTCTCTCTTTTGGCTGATATTTTTTCACCTTTGGCTATCACATTTTCTTACTTGGTTAATACTTTTCCTATCTGGCTAACAACCTTTCCTTGTTTGCATACGTGTGGCCGAACTATTTCTGCATTTGGCCGCCATTTTTCACATTTGGCTAACAGATTTTCCTACTTGACCAAGGTTTCTTCCCTTTGGATAACAAAGTTTCCTAGTTTTCATAAGTTTGAGCGATGTATTTCGTTACTTGGTCATTATTTTTCCTCTTTGAGTAACACATTTCCCTAGTTGGTCAATATATTTCCCGTTTGGTTATCAATTTTCCTATGTTTTATGTTTGGTTGAGATATTTCTGTATTTGGCCTAACTTTTTCCCATTTGGCAAATAGTTCTCCTAATTTTTATAATTCTAGCCGAGATATTCCTCTCTTTGGGTGATATTTTTTCACAATTGGCTATCAAATTTTCCTACTTTCACATTTGGTTAACAAAGTTTAGCTTTTCTTTAGGTACCTTGTTTAGTGTTTGTGTCAGATTCTAGTGTTCGTGTCAGCGATTTTTCATTGGTTGTTTCAGTTTTCATTGTGTGTGTGTGTGTGTGTGTGTGTGTGTTATTTTTTCGTGTCATTTTTATTATTTTTTTAGTCGCTGTTGTATCTGTCTTTGTATGTGTTATATTTTGACGCTTATGTCATTTTTTTCTCCCTTGTTTTTGTCTGTTTTCCTTGTTTGGGTCGGTGCCTTATCATCCTATATGTTTATTTGAGTGAGCATATTGTGAAGTTAGTGAGCGCCTATTTGTCGATCGTGATGGAATGGACAACCGATGACCTCATAAGTTTTGTACGTTACACTATACTCGACACCATTTGCCTTGTAGTTACCTTTTAAGTGTCGTATCGTTGTTTGCTCGTAATGGGCATGCGCCCCGAATGCTGGCGCTTTGAGAAATGATCGATATCTCACAATCAGCCTTTTTCGCGGCACTGGAGACACTATCAATAAGATGATAGAGTGGTGGGTTATGGCGTCATCACCTCTTAGAACTACAAAATACAGATATTTCAGTAACACCTTACATGGCATACAACACAAACTAGCTTTATACTACATACGATATACAAATACTTAGTGAAACAACAAGGACCCTCGCTATTCTACTACTCCTACTATTACCACCACCATCACCACCACCACCGCCGCTACTACTACTACTACTACTACTACTACTACTACTACTACTACTACTACTACTACTACTTCCAATATTATTACTATTTGTATCCATGGTGTTGGAGATCATAGTTTATGGAGTGTCATACTGACCAATGTCAGGCGGTAAGTCTCTTGCTGATGTTGGTGACTATTACTACTAGTGCTATTGGTACTATGAGTACCACCATTACATGAAAGTAATGCCGTTAATTGGGGATTTCTGTAGTGTGAGTCAACCCCGGAATTGTTTAATGGTGTTGGAGATCGCAATGTGTGGGTGATAGTCCGATGGTAAGACACGTTATGATGATGATGATGATGATGATGATGATGATGATGATTACTAGTACTATTGCTGCTGTTGCTACTATTACTGCTACAATTACTATTGGTGTCGCTACAATTAATATTATAATATTAATATTAATAAGCTTACTACTGCTTTCTCTTCCCTTTACCCATCCTGGTTTCACTACACTACTTTCCTCTACAATGTAAGTGGTCACTCGATCACTTGACCACTACTTGACCACCTCTTTATCGTCACCGTGTCACTACCATTTCATTACACATATTCTCTATATTTTAAGTGGTCACTTGACCACCCCTTGACTACTTGACCACGTCATCGAGCACTTTAACCACTACCGTTTCACTATACCTACTCTCCTCTACAATTAAAGGGGTCACTTGACCGGTACTTGACCGCCTCTTGACCACCACCTGACCACATCATTGACACTTTATCCACCGCCATGTAACTACACATACCTTCCTCTACAATTTAAGTGGTCACTCGACCACTACTTGACCACCTCACGATCATCACCAACTTACTACACTCACTTTCCCTGACAAATTAAGGGGTCACTTGACCACTACTTGACCACTGCTTGACCACCTCTTGACCACTAATTTACCACCCTTTAATCATCACCATATCATTACAACTACTTTCCACTAATATTGTCCTCACTTGACCACTGCTTGACCTCTAATTTACCACCCTTTAATCGTCACCATATCATTACAACTACTTTCCACTAAAATTTTCCTCACTTGACCACTGCTTGACCACTAATTTACCACGCTTTAATCATCACCATATCATTACAACTACTTTCCACTAAAATTTCGTCACTTGGCCACTTGTGGCTCTGCCTCATTTGTTATCCTTTATATTTTTGTTTATATGACGTCATGAGTAATATCGCTTGTGTGAGCATATATTTTCATACATCTCAGACTAAGGGGGATAACTAATTCTATCTTTTCCTGGTTAAGCTGTCCGCTACTTTTTCCAGAGGGGTTCAATAATTCAAGTCTGCGGTAGCTTCCATTCAACGGAAGTTCATTTTCTCAACTTTAGCGCATGGGTAAGAATAGCTGTCCACAGGCAGTGTTAGTAATTGACCACTCAGGTTGAAATTCTAGCCAATAGACTTCTGTATTTTCACTAAAACTAGGCCTTAGCAAAACAAAATGAACTGTCGAAGACATGAACTTACACAACAAAATTTATGATGAGGGTGTGAACTTACACAAATCTTATGCTGAAGAAATGAATTTACAAAATATGAACTGCCAAAGACATGAACTTACCTACACACACACAAATATTTTTTGATGACAATATGGGGGACACTTCTGTATGACGTGCGGGATACATTTGTATTTTATGAGGGCTATTTATCTATGTGGTGAGGAGGCCGTGAAATCACAAGTGGACACCTTTGTGCGCGCAGTTGGGACAGTTTGTAAGAGTAAGTGGTAATTTGGGCGAGGGTGTCGACAAATTGTAATAACAAGTGGAAATTTTGTGAGCCCATGTGGAGAAGTTGTTAGAGCCAGTGGGTAAGTTGATAGGGCGAGTCGATAATATGAGAGAGTCGGTGGACACGTTGTTGGGGAAAAGGGACATTTGTTATGGTAAGTGTGTGAGTTGATAGGATAGGTCGACCGCTTGTAATAGCAAGTGGACAAATTGTTTGAGCCAGCGAGCAAGTTTGTAAGAACAAGTGGCCAAGTTGTGTTATCAAATGTTGGTACGTTTTTATAGGTTTGGCCACGCTATTTCTTTACTTGACCAATATTTTTCCTAGTTGGGTAACAAGTTGTTCCTACTTTTCATGAGCTTGGTTGAGAAATTTCTGTATTTGGCCGACATTGTTCGCGTTTGGTTGACATATTTTCCTACTTTTTATAAGTTTGGATGAGATATTTCGTTACGTGTACCATATTTTCCCTTTTGGTTAACACATTTTCCTACGTTTCATAAGTTTCGTTGCCATATTTATAAATTGGGTTGAGTTATTTCTGTATTTGGTCGACGTTTTCCCCTCCTTTTTTATAAATGTGGTTAAGATGTTTCTGTATTTGGTCTAACTTTACCCCATTTGGTTGACAAATTTTCCAACTTTTTATAAGTCTGGACGAGATATTTATCTCTTTGGGTGATATTTTTTCACATTTGGCTTTCAAATTTTCCTACTTGGGCAATATTTTTCATATTTGGGTAACAAATTTTCGTAGTTTTCATAAGTGTGGACAAGTTATTTCTGTACTTGGTGGACATTTTTCACATGTGGGTAACAGAGTTTCCTACTTGACCAAGGTTTTTTCTCTTTGGCTAACAAAGTTTCTTAGTTTTCATAAGTTTGGTTGAGATGTTACTATATTTGGTCTAACTTTTTCTCATTTGGTTGCGAATTTTCCTTCTTTTTATAAGTTTGGATGAGATATTTCTCTCTTTGGCTGATATTTTTTCACATTTGGCTATCTGGCTAACAACTTTTCATAGTTTTCATACATGTGACCGAACTATTTCTGCATTTGTCCGACATTTTTCACATTTGGCTAACATATTTTCCTACTTGAACAAGGTTTTTTTTCCCCTTTGGCTAACAAAGTTTCCTAGTTTTCATAAGTTTGAGCGATGTATTTCGTTACTTGGTCATTATTTTTCGTCTTTGAGTAACACATTTCCCTAGTTGGTCAATATATTTCCCGTTTAGTTATCAATTTTCCTGCTTTTTATATGTTTGGTTGAGATATTTCTGTATTTGGCCTAACTTTTTCCCATTTGGCAAATAGTTCTCCTACTTTTTATAAGCCTGGCCGAGATATTCCTCTCTTTGGGTGATATTTTTTTTTAACATTTGACTATCAAATGTTCCTACTTGGGCAATATTTTTACTATTTGGCTAACAATTTTTTTTCATAATTTTAATAAGTGCGGACGAGGTATTTCTGTATTTGGCCGACATTTTTTACATTTGGCTAACAGATTTTCCTACTTGACCTAGGTTTTTATTCTCGTTGGCTAACAAAGTTTCCTAGTTTTCATAAGTTTGGTTGAGATGTTACTATATTTGGTATAACTTTTTCTCATTTGGTTGAGAATTTTCCTTCTTTTTATAAGTTTGGATGAGATATTTCTCTCTTTGGCTGATATTTTTTCACCTTTGGCTATCACATTTTCTTACTTGGTTAATACTTTTCCTATCTGGCTAACAACCTTTCCTTGTTTGCATACGTGTGGCCGAACTATTTCTGCATTTGGCCGCCATTTTTCACATTTGGCTAACAGATTTTCCTACTTGACCAAGGTTTCTTCCCTTTGGATAACAAAGTTTCCTAGTTTTCATAAGTTTGAGCGATGTATTTCGTTACTTGGTCATTATTTTTCCTCTTTGAGTAACACATTTCCCTAGTTGGTCAATATATTTCCCGTTTGGTTATCAATTTTCCTATTTTTTATATGTTTGGTTGAGATATTTCTGTATTTGGCCTAACTTTTTCCCATTTGGCAAATAGTTCTCCTACTTTTTATAATTCTGGCCGAGATATTCCTCTCTTTGGGTGATATTTTTCACAATTGGCTATCAAATTTTCCTACTTGGACAATATTTTTACTATTTGGCTAACAAATTTTCCTAATTTAATAAGTGTGGACGAGGTATTTCTGTATTTGGCTGACATTTTTTCACATTTGGCTAACAGATTATCCTACTTGACCATGGATTTTTCGCTTTGGCTAACAAAGTTTCCTACTTTTCATAAGTTTGGTTGAGATGTTACTATACTTGGTCTAACTTTTTCTCATTTGGTTGCGAATTTTCCTTCTTTTTATAAGTTGGAACGAGATATTCCTCTCTTTGGATTATATTTTTTCACATTTGGCTCTCAAATTTCCCTACTAGGGCAATATTTTATCCTGTTCGACTAACAAATTTCCTAGTTTGCATACGTGTGGACGAACTATTTCTGTATTTGGCCGACATTTTTCATATTTGGGTAACATATTTTCCTACTTGACCTAGGTTTTTCCCCTCCTTTGGTTAACAAAGTTTCCCTACTTTTCATTAGTTTGATTGAGATATTACTATATTTGGTCTAACTTGTTCTCATTTGGTTGAGAATTTTCCTTCTTTTTATAAGTTTGGATGAGATATATCTCTCTTTGACTGATATTTTTTCACCTTTGGCTATCACATTTTCTTACTTGGTCAATACTTTTCTTATCTGGCTAACAACCTTTCTTTGTTTGCATACGTGTGGCCGAACTATTTCTGCATTTGGCCGACATTTTTCACATTTGGCTAACAGATTTTCCTACTTGACCAAGGTTTCTTCCATTTGGCTAACAAAGTTTCCTAGTTTTCATAAGTTTGAGCGATGTATTTCGTTACTTGGTCATTATTTTTCCTCTTTGAGTAACACATTTCCCTAGTTGGTCAATATATTTCCCGTTTGGTTATCAATTTTCCTATTTTTTTATATGTTTGGTTGAGATATTTCTGTATTTGGCCTAACTTTTTCCCATTTGGCAAATAGTTCTCCTACTTTTTATAATTCTAGCCGAGATATTCCTCTCTTTGGGTGATATTTTTCACAATTGGCTATCAAATTTTCCTACTTTCACATTTTGGTTAACAAAGTTTAGCTTTTCTTTAGGTACCTTGTTTAGTGTTTGTGTCAGCTTCTAGTGTTCGTGTCAGCGATTTTTCATTGGTTGTTTCAGTTTTCATTGTGTGTGTGTGTGTGTGTGTGTGTGTGTGTGTGTGTGTGTGTGTGTGTGTGTGTGTGTGTGTGTGTGTGTGTGTGTGTGTGTGTGTGTGTGTTATTTTTTCGTGTCATTTTTATTATTTTTTTAGTCGCTGTTGTATCTGTCTTTGTATGTGTTATATTTTGACGCTTATGTCATTTTTTTCTCCCTTGTTTTTGTCTGTTTTCCTTGTTTGGGTCGGTGCCTTATCATCCTATATGTTTATTTGAGTGAGCATATTGTGAAGTTAGTGAGCGCCTATTTGTCGACCGTGATGGAATGGACAACCGATGACCTCATAAGTTTTGTACGTTACACTATACTCGACACCATTTGCCTTGTAGTTACCTTTTAAGTGTCGTATCGTTGTTTGCTCGTAATGGGCATGCGCCCCGGATGCTGTCGCTTTGAGAAATGATCGATATCTCACAATCAGCCTTTTTCGCGGCACTGGAGACACTATCAATAAGATGATAGAGTGGTGGGTTATGGCGTCATCACCTCTTAGAACTACAAAATACAGATATTTCAGTAACACCTTACATGGCATACAACACAAACTAGCTTTATACTACATACGATATACAAATACTTAGTGAAACAACAAGCACCCTCGCTATTCTACTACTCCTACTATTACCACCACCACCACCATCACCACCACCACCGCCGCTACTACTACTACTACTACTACTACTACTACTACTACTACTACTACTACTACTACTACTACTACTACTACTACTACTACCAATATTATTACTATTTGTATCCATGGTGTTGGAGATCATAGTTTATGGAGTGTCATACTGACCAATGTCAGGCGATAAGTCTCTTGCTGATGTTGGTGACTATTACTACTAGTGCTATTGGTACTATGAGTACCACCATTACATGAAGGTAATGCCGTTAATTGGGGATTTCTGTAGTGTGAGTCAACCCCGGAATTGTTCAGTGGTGTTGGAGATCGCAATGTGTGGGTGATACGTCCGTTAGGTAAGACACGTTATGATGATGATGATTATGATAATGATGATGATGATGATGATTACTAGTACTATTGCTGCTGTTGCTACTACTACTGCTACAATTACTATTGGTGTCGCTACAATTAATATTATAATATTAATATTAATAAGCTTACTACTGCTTTCTCTTCCCTTTACCCATCCTGGTTTCACTACACTACTTTCCTCTACAATGTAAGTGGTCACTCGATCACTTGACCACTACTTGACCACCTCTTTATCGTCACCCTGTCACTACCATTTCATTACACATATTCTCCTCTATATTTTAAGTGGTCACTTGACCACCCCTTGACCACTTGACCACTGCTTGACGACTACTTGACCACGTCATCGAGCACTTTAATCACTACCGTTTCACTATACCTACTCTCCTCTACAATTAAAGGGGTCACTTGACCACTTGACTGGTACTTGACCGCCTCTTGACCACCACCTGACCACTACTTGACCACATCATTGACACTTTATCCACCGCCATGTAACTACACATACCTTCCTCTACAATTTAAGTGGTCACTCGACCACCCCTTGACCACTTGACCACCCCTTGACCACTACTTGACCACCTCACGATCATCACCAACTTACTACACTCACTTTCCCTGACAAATTAAGGGGTCACTTGACCACTTGACCTACTTGACCACCTCTTGACCACTAATTTACCACCCTTTAATCATCACCATATCATTACAACTACTTTCCACTAATATTGTCCTCACTTGACCACCACTTGCCCACTAATTTACCACCCTTTAATCATCACCATATCATTACAACTACTTTCCACTAAAATTTTCCTCACTTGACCACTGCTTGACCACTGCTTGATCACTAATTTACCACCCTTTAATCATCACCATATCATTACAACTACTTTCCACTAAAATTTCGTCACTTGACCACTGCTTGACCACCGCTTGACCACCTCTTGATCATCTCTTGATCATCACCATATCACTACACATACCTTCCTCTACAATTTAAAGGGTCACTTGACCCCTACTTGACCATCTCTAGACCACTACTTGACCACCTGACCACACCACTCTGATGAGTCACTTGACCCCGCCCACTTAAAATAATCATACCAGGAGTTATCGCCCTTTGAGGAGGAAAATCGATAAATGCTAAAGATAGATTTCAAATTGAGGTGGGAAATCGATAAATGGTTGATTTATATAGTCCTCCTCCTCCTCAAAAATACGCGTGCTTTCCTCCTTCTACACTACTATTGGTGAATGACTGCTGCTTTCCTCTTGTAACATAGGCTGTTTAAACTGTTTACACCCTTAACAGTTTCGTAACATTTGTAAATGAACAGAAACTGCTATTGGTATAATCATTCGCATATCATTATATTCTTCGTTGCGCTTTATAAGTTTCTGTGCTTGGTGTTATGTCCCATCCCGATTTCCTAGACTTCTTGTATGGTATTCTTTTACATTCTCAGAGAGTTCCTCCTTCCACTTGGGTCTAGGAAATTGTTAGTTATATTCGTTTGCTTTATTGCAGTCTAATAGTTTCATATAGTCTTCTTTGTTTATAAGTAATGCATCTTTATGGCAAGAACATCTTCCTGAAAAGCTATTACTGTCTATATTCGATTATATTGTTAGATTATGTGATATCAATTTCTTTCTGATCTAGTTCTACACTGGTCATCGTTCATCTGAAAACATCTTATTGCATAGTTCTGTAGAGGCCTTGGTGGTGAAGTCTGGTAGGGGACTTAATGCATTGAGGGCTATGGCAGCAACCGGGGTAGATCAGAGGATGCTGTCCAGGCTCTTTCAGCAGTTAATAATTTCTATCATTGAGTATGGTTTGGGGCTGCTGACAGCATCAAAGAGCCAGCTTGAAAGGCTGGAGCGCATACAGAATGCTGCCATGCGGTTAATCCTGGGGTGCACAAAGGACACACCAATTATCTGCATGAGGCATATCCTGGCGCTACCAACAATGACGGATAGGCATAGGGTCCTTCAGGCCAAATGGTACCTGAGTTGCCCCAGATAGGGATCACCCGCTGCATGCAGCAATGGATATGGTCAAGGGTCATAGACTAAGACGAGGCAGGTCCTGGATGGTACATGCGGAACTTTCTATAAGTCAGGTGTGTGATCTTGAGACCATCAATCGTGAAAGAGAGTGGGTTGAAAGTCCGGAAGAGTTAGCGAAATGAGTTAGCGTTCTAGTTAGCTTCTTGTTTTCCTGTTGTTTCCATCTTTCTGTAGTACAATCTTTGAATTTATCCCTATCCCCCGCCCAATCCCCACCCCCAACCCACCATCTTTAAGGTGTTTTACTATATAGCTTCCACGGTTCCCTTGTGTCTCTTTCAAAGTTTAGAAACGGTTTTCTTCTGCCAACTTTTCTGTCTAGCCTACAATGTGGTCCTTTGAAATTTGGCCTTAAAAAGTCTCTTAAAAGTCGACAAGGGTCGACTTCATTGCACCGGGATATTATCCCACATGGCTCGGTCTCTTTCCGCAGCGCGGAAAGCGTCGCACAAAGCACGAACTCCGTAGCTTTAGCGACGACCCACAGGAGTCTCCGAAAAATTTCACTCGTGAGCCGAAGGACGCGGCCCGGAATCGAACCCACAACCTTCAGAGCCCGAGTCAAACGGCTTGGCCACGGAGACTCCCGTGAAATTTGGCCGTTGCATGCCGGTATTTATTGTGGTTTAGTTTAGTTTAGTCGATGGATCAACATCATGGCACACGGGTGCAACCCATAAGTGCTCCGTTCTCCTCCTAACTCAGACCTGAATCTGGAGAAACTCAGCTCAGTGCACGAACTTCGTAGCACCGGCGAGGATCCTGAAATACTTTGGGTAGATTTTTAACTCGAAATTTTGCCCGGGCAGCGCCGTTAAGCTACTCTTTTTCGATTTCCAACTGCCAAGGGATTTTTTACGTGCGCAACAATACACACGGGCGTCCGATCTCACTACCCAGAGACCAGGGGACATTTTATTACTAGAAGTCCACGAGAAAAAATCCCGGTCATCACCGGGGCTTGAACCCGGGACCTCCAGCACTCGAGGCGGACACCATACCTCGAGACCACGCATCCCCTTGGCATTGTTTGGTCTCTGTAGGCTTACTACATGCTTTCACATCATGATGTAGTTGTCCGAATTCACTATTTCAGTATAACGGTTTATATTGCTTACGTGCACCTCTTGGATTCGCATGCTGCCTGTAGTTTGCAATTGCCGACTTCTCGGCTACTTTTTTTTTACATCTTTAACTGTGTTCAGATTTCTAACCAGTATGCTGATGCGATGTGTACATTGTCCAGTATGCACCTCAAAAGAGTGCTGCTTTCACTTACAAGCTACTTTTCTACAGTTATAAAGGCTGGTCGGTGGTCACTGCCTCCCAGTGTATTTTCAACAACTCTTGTGATGTTCCACCTCTCAAGAAATTAAAGATGCATTCCAAAATAGGAAACTGGTGTGGGCGGTATGGATAGATCTAATAAAGCTTGTCGATACGGTCTGGAAAGAAGATCTGATGAAGAAACTGAGAATCCTATAGAATAAGTGGAAAAGTATAAATGGGTGAAAGCATACTGGACAAGACGACAGTTCTACTGCGTCATGGTGGTATGTAGTGTCCTGTCCCCGTCAATCTTCCTAATCTGCGTCAACGACCTAGTTGCCGAACTACCACGTGGAATTAAAGTGGCAATATATACTGGTGTCCTAGTCTGTGGAACACAAATGAGGAGGACAGAAGCACTGAGAGAGCTCAAAGATGCTAATACAAGCACAAAAGTTCTTCAGTATACCTGGCCACCTTATGAAGAACAGATTTCTATTTTTTGGCAATGGGACTGTTTTGATTTTATTTATTTTTTTTTTTTTGGGGGGGGGGGGGGGGAGAGCTCGCTTTGAACTCAAGCATAGTCTATACACGCTACTTCTAATAGTGCTGGACTGCATTTTGCGTGTGGATTAGCTTTCCCTTATAAGGGCGTCCCTCGCCATCAGGCGAACCCACTCTGATTTCAGGGGTAGTTTGTATTTTCTCAACCAGACCTACCTACTCCGCAAACAAATCACTAACTTGTCTGCGGCCCCCCCCCCCCCCCTCTTTTTCTCTTTGAGAACAATCCTAGAACCAGCTCCACGGAGAGAGGAACATGCACTACCAGTGGGCATCCTGATAAACATGAAAGGAATATACGACAAGGAAGGACAACAATTTGCAACATAGAACACGCACTCTTAGTTTTCATGACGATGACTACCCGCGGGAACTCTGGGTCCGAGTTCACACAGATTAGTCAGGACAACATGCTGTAAGAAATGGAGAAACGGGAGTGTCCATAGAAAACCTAAATAATACTAGGAATACGGCCAGAGTACCAACAGGAAAGTACTGCCACACAGAAATCCAGGCAAACAAGATAGCAACAAAGAAAGTGAATACCAACCCACACAACCTGTGGTGCTAGTGGCAAAAGCAAAACCAGTACACAGTCTGGGGAAATTATCAGTACTACGGACAATACTTCCAATCTGGGGAAATTACCGGTGTTACAGACAATACCTCCACAATCTCGCCCGTGTGTTGCCGGGGCCCATACGGGGGAGCAAAGAATAGTAACACTGTTGCCTACCATGCACGTTGTAAGAGGCGACTAAGGAGGCTATGGTTCCGTCGCCCTGCTACTGAGTGAGTGCGTGGCGCGACACTGTGATCTGTGAATTTCGCGTGGAATGCTTTTACATCTGTTCGCAGTTTGTAGCGTGAACTGCATGTTCGGAACGATGGCGGCCGGCTGTTGCTGGATTGAGTGGTTTGCCTTTTCGGTTCACGAGTGCATTTTTCAGGAGACTCCTGGTAGTCGTCGCTGGAGCTACGGAGTTCGTGCTTTGTGCGGCGCTTTCGGCGGGTCGCCCTGCGGAAAGAGACCGAGCCATATGGGATAAAACCCGGGTAAATGAAGTCTTTCTGGTGACTGCCGTTTCCATCGATAATGAACTGTATTTCTCGTGGAGGACTTTTGTGTTAGCATTCTGGCTGCGGCATTATGCACAGTGTACCTGTGCGGGCTGTTGGCTTGCCGATACTCCTGTCTATTCCATTGTTCACATAGGGCAGTGAGGAGCATTTTGTATGATATTCACTGGCACAGGAACGACCCGTTGCCGTGAAGTTGGAACTGCGACTAACTAACTAACTAACATACCTCCACAATCTGGGGAAATTACCAGTACTGCGGACAATACGTCCACAGTCTGAAGAAATTACCATACAGATCCACCGTGAAGTGATCGAAAACGAGAGAGCTGGACAACTAGCTAAGGAAGGTGGAACAGAAGAGCAACTTGTAACAGTACCGTACCTCCAAAATAATCAAATCAATAAGAAAAGCTACAAGCACAAGATATATATATATATATATATATATATAGTGTGTGTGTGTGTATAAGTGTGTGTGTGTGTATGTCTGCGCGTGTGCGTGCGTGTTAACTTGTTGTGGATATATCACCTTGTTGTGGACTGGGCGCCTGTGTCGCGGAATCCGCGTGTATGGCCTAGATAAACAATTGTGAAGAACAAACTTTATGGACCACTAAGTGAACGAAACAAAGAGATAAGCGAAGTTTATATACTAATTTAAAAAAAAAAAAATAAGAAACGCAACGTTATTGCACTTGCTGTGATGTCGATTCCTAAATCAATCAATCAATCAATCAATCAATCAATCAATCAATTGCAAACTTGTACCAGCATTTTATTCGCTCACTGCAGTCGGTTCTGGCGATGCCGGCCCTTAAGAACAGGACCTCTGTAGCGTCTTCTAGCGCAAAGATCAGCGTCGTGCAGCCGGCTCCTGACCGTTTGATCTGAAATTCGACTAGTTCCTGGCATTGACTGGACTGTGGAGGACGCAGATGCAAATCGATTCCTAAGGTGACACAGCTGTGTGAAGCATTTTTCGGCAGCAGTTGTGATTCTGGGTCTTCCACTACGCGGCCGGTCTGCCACTGAGCTAGTTTCTTTAAATCGCCTTCAAAGGCGACTAATGGTACTTCTAACCACATTAAATTCTCTGGCTACTAAACTTTGTGACTGTCAGCCTGTAAATATCCAATGATGATGAGCCATTATTCTGAAATGAGATGAGCCATACTTGCTCATTGAATGTTCAACTGAGTTTATTCGGAGAGCGTCAACATTTTATAGGCATTCAATAATATGGTCAGAGAGTTTTGTGTTCATTAAGTTTCACGGGATTATCGTGAACCTGTCACGAGTTATTGTCACGAGACGTTAATGACCAGATAGACACAGTCGATAGGTTGACTGATGTCCAATCAGCGAATATCTTTTATAAAAGTAACACCAAAAATACAAGCTAGAATCAACTCTGGAAATAATATATACTATGCACTACAACATCTGCTAAAATCAAATGCGCTATCTCGTAACAACAAGATCACAATATGCAAAACAATGATCATACCAGTTGTGATGTATGGCTCTGAAACCTGGAGTACAACTAAAGGAGACGAAGCCTTGTTACAAACCTTTGAGAACAACGTATTAAGATGCATCTTTGGGCCCATTAGGGGTACACAAAGTGGAGAATGGAAAAGAAGAAGCAACAAAGACATTTATGATCTGTTTAAGTCCCCGCTAATCAGCTGGTATCATGAAGGCTAATAGACTGCAATGGCTGGGGCATATAGACAGAATGGAAGATAATAGGGAAACAAAACTCTCTTACACTCAGGAAATAAATGACCGTAGACCCCGAGGTAGACCAAGAAGACGGTGGAGAGATAATATACATACAGACCTACAAGCACTTGGAATCAACGACTGGCAAGAGAAGGTCAACCAGAGAGACGAATGGAGGCGGCTTGTATCTGCAGCAAAGAACCTCAATGGCTCGGAATTCTGAAGAAGAAGAAGAAAACTGTTGCTTTTTTTTTTTTTTTGAACAGTTAAAAAAGATAATGTTGCAGATGTAGACAATACTTTCACATTAACGAGTGGAGGTCAGCATAGCCGAATGGATAAGAGCGTTAGTTCTTAAACATCCTGTGTACTGATGCCGAGGTATCAGGTTCACCCCTTACACCGGTCAGCTGGACTAAAATGTTGACTTCTCATCCTTGACTTGGGGTGTAAATTACAAGTATCTCTGTAGTCGGGATGGGTTCGCCTGATGCCTGATGGCGAGGGACACTGGTAATAGGGAAAGTTGATCAACACGCAGTGCTGGAAGTGGTGTGTATGGACTACGCTTGAGTTCAAAGCGAGCGAGCGCCAAAAAATATTTTGGGGATGTAAAAAATTATGACGGTGTACTGGCGAAGTCAAAACAAAAAAAGGAAGACCACGTCGTCGATGGTTCGAATATGTCTCATCTCATCATGTTCCTCTTGTACCTTGTGGTGTCGATGTGAAGTATAAACAGCGGGAGAGTGCCCGCTTATGGGCTTCGTGTATCGATATTCCCATTCATTCATTCATTCATTCATTCAGTAGCATGTCCTTTGCAGAACCTCGCTCCCATAACAACCTCCCGGAAAACCTCCCGATCATAAGCAAGATGTCCCGCATCCGATACACCCATCTGGAGATCATCCGCCACATCCGGCACCCATCTTCTCTTTGGCCTTCCTCTTCCTCTCTTCCCAGGCATATACCCCTCCATTATTGTTCTCTCCAAACTTTCATGACGTTTCAAGTGACCAAAATATTTCAATTTTCTTTGTTTTATCGTCTTTATAGCCAACCTTCTTCAATATTCAGCTCTTGAAGTATGGATGCATTTTTTCTTTTCTTTACCCAAGGTATTCTTAGAACTCGTCTTTAACATTTATATTCAAAGGCATTTATGCGCTGTTCAGCTTGTTTAGCAAGTGTCCAGGTCTCACAGGCGTATGTTGCAATGGGAAAGATGCATGCTCTTAAAAATCTAATTTTTGTTTTGTGTCTGTCCCATTCCATAATTTATTCAGTTGTATTAGTCTTTGAAGAGCAATTGATAGTCGCATGGACTCCGTTATTCCCTGCGTCCATTGTTTACGTGGTCGGCCTCTTCCTCTGCTTCCCTCTGGTCTGTACATCATTGCTTGTTGCGGTATACTAGTAAGTATTAACTAGTATGGTCAGATTTTTTTCCTAAACCTGCGACTGGCCTAGCAAGCCGGCAGGGGATCTTCATACTGCTCGTAGAAAAACTTAGAAGTATTCGAATATGTGATATATAATTTGCACATGACAACACTAAAGGCAGGGCATCTGAGAGAAATGTCATAAGACTGTTGGGGAGGGGAGAGGGGAGCGTGGAGAGGAGTACGGCATAAGACAAACCACCCGATGATGATGAAAAGTGAATTATTTGTGGTCGCACTTTATAACTTACTTTTAACTCACTGCTTAGAAATTTATGCGCGTCCGTATCCGGTTTTGCCGGAACTACATTCACTCCTTTTCTATTAAGAACCGCAGATAACATGTCATCGAATAGCTACAGTGAACAAGATCGGTAAGAACAAGTTTATATTCATTCCTTTCAACGAGGCTTCAGTTAGTTAATATTTGATGGGTAGTATACATGATAGTTCTTACAAATTTATTAACTACATGCCCAGACACAGTGAGAATAATTTAGTAACTCTTGACTCTTTCCCGTTTTCTAATTAATTTTCTTAAACTTAAACTAACAACTAACATTTTTAAGTATTTTAATTTTAATATAATATTAATAAATTTGCACATGTTTAATAATAATAATAATAATATTATGCTGAGTCGAGCTGACCAAATGAAGTCAGTCGCTATCTTATTTAGGTTTATATCTTATCAGATGTAAGCAGGGTCAATTTGGTTTATGTGAAATATTTTTTGTTAAAAATTACATATTTCTTTCAATTAAAGATCAATTTTGACAAATCACAAATCCTCACAGCCACAGAAATAATCAACCAGACCACACCTCCGTATTCTTTTGGACTCAGGATTTTTCAGTTTAGATCAATACCTAACTAATATTTGCTGTATTCTTGATTTGACCATGTATGACTAATTCCTGCAGGTAATCAATCTGATATATTATACGAAGTGACTATTCGCAATGGAATTGCGAATATAAAAATATTATATTCGCAATCGAAGTAGGTCACGTGACTATTCCTACGCGTGTCCATATTACAAAATATTGTTGATATCAACGTGTCCTCGGTAGCTTAGTGGTTAGTATATCCGCCTGGTGCACGGGAGCTCCAGGTTCGATTCCCCGCCGGGGAGGCAACATTTTTTTTTATTCATTATCAGGAATTCGGTGACACCAATGCTAGTCTGATGATTTCGCTTTATTCATATGTTTTCTACGGGTTTTGTGTATTAGGTGTTGTTTATCTTGCTGCACAAGAACCTGCACACTTGTCTTTTTGTTCTTATCTGTCCTCTACGTTTGTTGTCTTGGAAAGGAACTTAGCCACCCGAACACGAGTTCTCTCTCTCTCGCTCTAAGTCTCGATCTTCTACCTCTCCCTTTCTTGTCTTTACCACTCTTTAATGTCTTTCAATACGTCTTTTTCATATCTCTGTCTCTCATACTATCGTCGTTATCTATCTCTCTCTTGTCCACCTGCTTCAGATATACCAGGTTTTCCTGCACTTTATATGCGTAGCATTTCCTTATCCTTGTTTATTTATTAATCGAAATCTGGTGTTTGAATTGCCTAATCATGTCTCGCTGAGGCGAAGCATATTACTGTCAGCTTGGACCAGAACAGAGTCACTCAGAGAGGATGCAATGGAGGCCATAGAAAGTGTCAAATTAAGAGAATCATCACTGCTGCGATATTATCAGGACATAAATAGTAGGACGGTAACGTAAACAAACATGGATGCCTGGTATTGTAACAGTAAGTGTACAGAAACGAAAGTTGACCATTCTTGAACTCGCCTGGGGACAGAATTATTTGTAGAGATCGTTATTTGTATTGGGGATACCTGTTCTGAAAAATTATTCTTGATATTTAAACAGGACTAACATAATGTAAAAATAAAACGGGATGCCAAAAGAACGGACAGAAGTAAGAAGAAGAGTTATTCATTAAAAAATACGAAGAATTCGGCAGAATTAAACTCGCAACAGTGAACATTCCTATTTAAATTAACCACCTTCTTAGACTTCTTAATGGCCCAAACTAAAATTCACTAGTGAGCAGACGCTGTGACATGTTTGTTACTTCCCGCAATTCGATTGCGAATATAACATTTCTCTATTCACAATTCCATTGCGAATAGAGCCTCCCATATTATAAGTAGCCAGCACCATCGTGGCATGACCCGAAATTACAACGGAAGTGATATACGGAGCAATTCCGCCATGATTCACAGTGTCTCCCAGTTCGCTAGTTCAGACCATGCATTCTTTCGAGGAAGTGTCTATTCGTAGGGCCCTGCGAATAAACAAAGCGTCTATTCGCAGGGCACGGCTGGTCACGTGATTTAACGTAAGTTTGCGGCTATATTATACATTTTCATTGATTGGAAAACGTGTCGTCAGTGGCATAGTTGATAGTGCACCCGCCTGATGGGCGGGAGCTCGAGATTCGTTTCCTTGCCGGACATTATTTTTTTTTAATTGTTCAGCAATTAATTGGATGAAAGTCAAATGTCAATCATTCGTTTCCTTGCCCGACAATGTTTTTTTTTTTAATTTTTCAGCAATTCACTGGGTGAAAGTCAATCCTTCATCTCTTTGGGTATTTAGAATTGTGTTGTTTAAAGTGAGTGTAATTTAGTTAGTACCAGTTTCTCCAGTATTGGTCCTCGTTGCTTTGCACTACGACAATTCCAATACCCAACCCATACATTTTTGATTCCCAAACGATCCGTTTTCCTTCTACCCCTTCTGGCTCCAGCCCTCTTCTTCCTTTTCCTTCCCCCCTCTCCCCTACCTCTTCTCCTCCTCTTAATTCTCTCCCCGCTGGCTTTTGTCAAAAGTATCGAGCACAAAGCACGTACTCCATTGCTTCGGCGATAATTCTTTGTAATATTCATAGTTTTCATATTCATAGACACAAAAGTGGTTAAGTAGGCAGGTAGGTGGGTTGTTAGACAGATAGATCGTTAGAGAGGCAGATATGTGGGTAGGTAGACAGGTAGGTAGTTAAGCAAGCAGGTATGTGGGTAGGTAGACAGGTAGGTAGTTAAGTAAGCAGGTATGTGGGTAGCTAGGCAGGCAGGTGGATGAGTACGTACGCAGGTAGATGGGTAGCTAGATCCAGCCCGACACTCGCTCGTCGATCATCTGTGTTCCACCATGCCAATTCATACATCTCTTTCAACCTCTCCCTGCAATACTCTGAACAGGCAGGTTGACCGGCCGAGAGAGAGGCAGGCAGTCAGAGATACAGACAAATAAACAACGATATATAAACTGGCAGACAGACAGCAAACAGATAGAGAGTCAGACACACACATACATACACACAGAGAGTCAACCAGACATACATATGCATATGGAAAGACAGACAGACAGTTTGTTAGATAGAGATTCAGATAGACATATATACAAATGGACAAAGCGTGAATAAACAAAGCGTCTATTCGCAGGGCCCTGCGAATAGACTCTCCCTTCTTTCGACATTCATTCATTCAAATCTCACGTGACAATAACACACGTCATCCTGGATTTTCCAGGCAAGGTTTGCCTAATATTCCGTGCACAGCGATTGGTTGAAATCTTCGTGACATTTTATATAAATAAGAATATATTTCATACTTACCGTAATTAATTTTTGTGTGTGTTCTTAATCGCATTAAATCAATTATAGATGTATTTTTGAATTCTGCATACAATTTTAAATATATCTGGAAAGTTTCATCGCTGTTAATAGTAGCGTGTTCGATCGTGCCATTACCCGAAGTAAAAACAAAAATCATGTACGGAGTCGTCCCGCCATTGAAAATCTTGTCCCGGAAAACGCTGTCTAATTTACCATGCATTCTTTCGACGTCATTCATTCATTCAAATCTCACGTGACAATAACACACGTCATCCTGGGTTTTCCAGGAAAGGTAGGCTTAATATTCCGTGCACGGCGATTGGTTGAAATCATGGTGAACTTTTATATAAATACGAATATATTTCATACTTACCTGTAATTAATTTTTTTTTTGGTGTTGTTGATAGAATTGCATCCAATTATAGATGTATTTTTGAATTCTGCACACAATTTTAAATATATCTGGAAAGTTTCATTGCTGTACTAGCTTCAATTGTGGAGAAAAACATTTTCTGCGGAGGTGTGTCTTTGTTCTTTGTGCATATCGATCCGACTGGCATGTGCACTTTGTAACACTATTCTGGTGTTGTTGATAGAATTGCATCCCGGGAAGGTTAACCCGGTCAACAAATGCCCGCAGAAGTCGGATGTGTCGGTCTAACGGCGCAAGAACGCAGCTCTGCTGTAAACAGGCACAACGCAATCACATCCGGAAAAAAAACTCCGGATGAACGCAGAAGAAGAAGAAGAATTGCATCAATTATAGATGTATTTTTGAACTTTGCCTACAATTTGAAATAGATCTGGAAAGTTTCATCGCTGTACTAGCTCTTTTGTGGATGAAAAAGAACATTTTCGGCGAAGCATGTTTTTTGTGAATGGGTAAACGCATGGCATGATAATGGCCATGTGCCATGGTGACTGCGCATGTGCGTATCGATCGTATTGGCATGTACACTTTCAGTTATAACCACTCAAAACGTGCAATTTGACCTACAACAGTGAAAGAGAACACAAGCTTAAAGATTATTAATTTATTTGTATACTTGTACTATCTTTTAATCATTTAACAGGACGGAACATATTTTTGAAGTCAAGTTTTCATAATCCGTCTATGACCCGTGTTGGTTGAGACCAACCTCACGCACGGAGAAAAATGAAAACGGCAAGCTGAACCGTAAATAATTTTTTTCTGGCGCTTTCAATAGAAAACCACCAATTGTAGATGAATCTTCGAATTCTGTATTCAATTTTACAGAAGTTGGAAAGTTTCATCGCTAAACTTGCTTTAATTGTGGTTAAAAAACAGGCGAAAATATTACGACCGTGTAACCCAAAACGGCGACTTGACTATATAAATATTTTTGGAGAGAAAGGTTTGTGTTCTCGTAAGCGGTCCGCCTGTCACGCGGGAGGCCGGGGTTCTGTTCCCGGCTGGGCATTTTTTTTTTTTTTTATAAATTTTTCACAAAATTATAAGGTGATAAAATAGAAACATAAACATTATGAACTAAAATATTGTATAGAACTAAGAAACTGGAAGTTTGTGAATACAGTGTGCTCTATGGATCTGTGCAAGCTGCCGACTGCCGGGGAGCGCAACCCACAGAGGCAGCCAAATGATTGCGATCGGAATCGATGAATCCAATAGATGTCTTTTTTTTTAATGTGAATTTTAATTTTTTTTTTTTTCATATCCTTTACAGGACATCGCTGTCAACACCAGCATCTTTCAGCTGTATGTTGATTTCTTGGCAAGATTATGCTCAGTAGTTTGCCATTGCTTTCTGAGATTGCCATATAAAATATCGCCCCTGAATCAGCATAGTTTCATCGCTAAACTTGCTCAAATTGTGGTTGAAAAACAGATTTTCTGCGAAGATGTGACCTTTGTGAATGGGTCATGGCGGCCGCCGCATATCGATTTGCTACACTTTTCAACACACAAAACAGTGCGATTTGACCTACCAAAGTTAAAGAGAACACAAGTTTAAAGATTATTAATAATTTATTTGTATACTTGTACTATTCTGTAATCATTTAACATGACGGAACATATTTTTGAAGTCAATTTTCATACGACCATTTGAGACAATCTCACACACACGCACACCCGCTGGGAGAGGTAATGGACACACTAGAGAGTTCCACTTACAGATGAATAGCATGAAAAATCGCAACTCATCTCACCTTCACAAAAATGTGAATATCTTCACTTACAGGTGACATACAGGCATCATTGAGGTACCATTAGATTTTGAATTTCAAGGCCTATCTTCTGTGGCCGTCTCATTAGTAAATACTCAAAGTAAAATTGTCATAGGACTTGCTGTTAACAGCTTTAATTGTGGATGAAAAACATTTTCTGCGAAGCGTGCCTTTGTGAATGGGGAAATGCATGGTCATGTGCCATGTTGACTGCGCATATCGATCGGAATGGCATGTACACTTTCACTTTTTAACACTTAAAACGTGCATTTTGACCTACTAAAGTTAAAGAGAACAAGTTTACTCATTCACAAAGGCACGCTTCGCAAACAAATTTTTGTTTGTATCCTCAAATAAAGCTTCTGTAGCGATGAAAATTTCCAGATATATGTAATCTTATATGCAGAATTTGAAAATTCATCCGCACTTGATTCAATTCAATAACAGCGCCAGAATAGTGTTACTAAGTGCACATGCCTTCGCAGAAAATTTTGTTTACATCCACATGGGGAGCAAGTTTCGCGATGAAACTTTCCAAATATATGTAATCTTATATGTAGAATTCGAAAATCCATCTGCATTTGATGCAGTTCTATGCACAGCGCCAGAATAGTGTTACAAAGTGCACATGCCAGTCTGATCAATGTGGCGCAAAGAACAAAATCACGCCTTCGCAGAAAATTTTGTTTTCGTCCACATGGGGAGCAAGTTTTGCGATGAAACTTTCCAGACATATGTAATTTTGTATGCAGAATTCGAAAATCCATCTGCACTTGCTGCAGTTGTATGCACAATGCCAAAAAATAAATAATTATGGCAAGTATGAAATGTATTCTTATTTATATAAAAGGTTACGGTGATTTCACCTAATTGCTGTGTACGGAATATTAGGCATACCTTTCCTGGAAAATCCCGAATGACGTGTGTTATTGTCACGTGAGATTTGAATGAATGGATGACGTCGAAAGAATGCATGGTAAATAGAGAGCATTTTCCGAGACAAGGTGAATCACCGGGCGGTGACTCCGTATATCACGTTTTTTTTAAATTTCCGGTAATGGCACGATGGGACTCGCTATTATTAATAATTTATTTGTATACTTGTACTATTTTTTAATCAATTAAAATGACGGAACATATTTTTGAGAAATCAGAAATCACAACTCGCCTCACCTTCACAAAAATGTGAATATATTCTCTTACAAGTGACATACAGGCATCATTGAGGTACCATTAGATTTTGATTTTCAAGGCCTATCTACTGTGGTGGTCTCATTAGTAAATACTCATATAAAATCGTGATGGTTCATGCTATTATAAGGCTTTCTCTATTTCGTTACTTCTGACTTTAATTGTGTTCGGTCGTTAATTTATAAGACAAATATAAGTGTCTCAGATTAATGTAAATAAGCAGCGCTTGCCATCACACATTTAAAGTTTTGAATTATGGAGTGATTATAAGCAAACATTTGCTAATAATGTAGGGACATTATATTCGCAAACGGTTGGTCATGTGACCTATTCGCAAACAGCTCGTCACGTGACTATTCGCAAACGGCTCATCACGTGACCTATTCGCAAACGGCTCATCACATGACCTACGTTTGACTACATTATTAATGTTTGTGGAAATATCATTGTGTCCTCGGTAGCGAAGTGGTTAGTATCCCCACCTGTCACGCGGGAGACTGGTTCGACTCCCCGCCGGAAATTTTTTTTGGTTTTTTTTTTTGGGGGAATTGGGTTCAAATACCCGTATCTGTGAGTTCAAATACCCTTGTCAATACAGCGCTGGTTACTTACGGAGGTATGCGAGCCGGTCGTTCAGAAAGCAACGGCAAACTACTGAACGTAAAACTTGCCAAGACAGCAACAGCAGCTGAAAAATGGTGGTGTTGACTGCAAAGGATATGCAAAACAAAAAGTAACACACAGACGAGCCAGACAGTCAAGAGTTATCAAAAAACAATTAAGATTAACTATGGTCACATGATATGTAAATTTAACCCTGTGTGAACTTTATCACCTTTGAACCCTTGCTTCGGAGTTCATAAAAACAAATGTTGACTAAAACTTCAGCTGAAAAGTGGAGGTCTGTCGACTTGGTTCACTTGAGGTAGGACGACTAGAGTCATCTACAGGCTTACTTGCATCTCATGCGTACGCAAATTCAACGTTAAGAAGTATGCACCATATCTAGGTATTCATTAAGATATGAACATTAAAGTTTTATGGAATAAACTAGTATGTATGTAGTTGAAGCTCAAAAAGAAAGTGGGGTTTGAATAAAAAGAACTTGCAAACAAAACCGCCATGTGACCAGCCATTTGCGAATAATGTCTGTACATTATTAGCAAATGTTTGCTAATAAAGTCTCCCTTTGAATTATCATTCCTTCAAAAATAAATTTTTTTAAAACAAAAGTTAGTTGCCTTTTATTTACAGAACATTACAGTCAACACCAGCATTTTTTTGCTGTTGTGATATCTTGACAATTTTACGTTCAGTAGTTTGTCTGCCACTGAGCCAGTTTCTCCGACGACAGTGGGGGGCCCTACGGGCCCAAAATTAACCAAACATCCACCGATTGGTCCAGCAGTCCACTGAACACTTAACCGGAAGTGATGCAAATGAGGTCCTGTAATGGAGGCTTTTTTGTTTGGGATGAATTAAAAATAAAGTATCAAAAAATGACCATACTTAGGCTACATATGAAATTTTGCTTGCATAAAACATCCCAAATAACCCACTTTTGTGCAACACAGAAATATCCATTGTTGAGGAACCTTTGGGGCCACAAAGACAGCACAGAGGTGGGAAAAGGCCTTTTGCTGGTTATGGAGCAAGCACAGTGCTGGGTGGGACAAGGAAATTCAGTAAATGGTTCAGCTTTGCCTGCAGTTTTAGTCACCGTCTGTCAAGAAAAACAAACAACCTCAGTAACACTGAAACCTCCAGAAGATTGCAACCTCAAAAGAGACCTAAACAGCAGCTATAGTCACGTGCCGATCCAGGAGCCACCACACCAGGGAAGAACACGGTACCTAAGCTGGGTATAGCGATCACCTGGACCGGAAATGTCATCCAAATTTCGGTAGCCAAGCACCGACAACAACCGCTTGTGATGGAGTAGTACGTCTTGCAAGAACCACGCCGCACAGCGATAGCGAGGGTCAAGGGGGGAGGCCCAAGTCTTAATAGAATAAGCCTAGAGGAAGAGTTGGCTTATATTGGGAGCAAGCAGGAGGTCGGATCTGCAAGCTTTGAACGGGGCATAAAGAAGGCAACATGGTAGCAATGATGTCTACTGACAGGGTAATATAGCAAGCCACTAAGGCAAAGGCGAAGAAAACTGCGGCCAACTGCTGGGGGGAAAAGCTGGCTATGCTGATTGAGCCGAAGTACAATTCATTTATTCGTATGATACATACTAAAACTTTTCCAGTATACACCTGATGAGATGCAGTAAAGTGTGTCAGGCAATAAATTGTGCACCATATTGTTTGTGTCTTCTGTATTTAAATTCACTGGGGAATATATTTTGGAATCAAAGCAGCCAATAAATGCTGGAGGTGATTGCAACATCCTGTAAAGCATGTGCTACTAACTTTTAATATTTAGTTTGAATTTTCAGACAACAAATTAGCATCATCATGTGCCCTGACAACTGGCATAGACGTTCATGTCTCTCCACAGATCTTAGCTCTAGGTGTTCTGGATCATATCTACTTTTATTCAGCCACCATCCATCCAGTATAATTTCTATCACTTGTTTGTCCTTGTGTCTTCTCCCACTATTCCACCACCATCCATCCAGTATAATTTCTATCAGTTGTTTGTCCTTGTGTCTTCTCCCACTATTCCACCACCATCCATCCAGTATAATATCTATCAGTTTTTTGTCCTTGTGTCTTCTCCCACTATTCCACCACCATCCATCCAGTATAATTTCTATCAGTTGTTTGTTCTTGTGTCTTCTCCCACTATTCCACCACCATCCATCCAGTATAATTTCTATCAGTTGTTTGTCCTTGTGTCTTCTCCCACTATTCCACCACCATCCATCCAGTATAATATCTATCAGTTTTTTTGTCCTTGTGTCTTCTCCCACTATTCCACCACCATCCATCCAGTATAATTTCTATCAGTTGTTTGTTCTTGTGTCTTCTCCCACTATTCCACCACCATCCATCCAGTATAATTTCTATCAGTTGTTAGCCCTTGTGTCTTCTCCCACTGATTTTCCAGTGATCAGTTTTCCAATTCTTCTCATCTGTTTCTCTCTGAATGGAATATAATTAGTGAAAACTCCTTGCAGATCATTAATTCATAAATTACGAGTTTAAATTTACATGCCACTTAGATGCATGGTCGAGATGTAATACAAGTTTGGTTGCTTTACATTTTTTATTATATTACTCAGGCTTCTGTCTATCTCCTTCTATTTTCAGGTCTCAAACCAAGGGACCAAATGAGGAGTACATCCCTGAAGCTGACGGTATCATTGAGGTGATTCTTTTTGCAATTGACGTGTTTTTGTCACCGGAGTAACTTTGTTTTAAAAGCCACTAAGAAAGTGTGTAACTAGCATCTTTGGATTAGGGGATACTGAGATGCAGTTTCATCATTCCTGACATAAGTCAAATTTTTGAATCATCTATGAGCGATTTAGAAGTATACTGCTTTATGTTGATTTTCATAGTATGCGACATTGGCCGTTCAGAAAGTATTCGCAAATTACTGATCTAAACTTTCCTTGTAAATTGTAAACCGTGAATAAATGCAGGGGTTACATGTAAAGGACATTCAAACTAAGAAGGCTCATTACATTGTTCACTGTTGTTTCACTTCTTGTCCTTGTTTTCTTCATTCATGGTCTTAAACATTTGAAATCACTTTATGATGGCCTGATTAAACCCTTAAACAGGCTAACCTTTTAAATAATTTAAAACTGAAGTAATTAGCCCGAAATGAAGACATACACTTATGCTGTGACTGGCATCTAAAACTGAAATTAATTATGTTGTGTAAACAAACAAGTCGTGACTCTGCGAGTTTTCTCATTCCATGCAGTTTACTCTAAAAATAGAGAGCTAGAAACAGAAATTTAGATTCTCAATATCTCTATTATTTGGTATCCTTGTATGGTAGAAAATATATCCCAAACAATTGTAAACTATTTTATTATCTCAATTTTTTTCTGAACACAGTGTGCAAATTTCAAGGTTTTTCACAATTTTCCTAGCTGTAAAAACTCATCCTGATCTCTCACCCGCTGTGTTGATCCATCAGTACTGTAGTTAATTCTCCCCAGCGATACCCTCTTATCAGCTGCCTTATTTCTAATTTTGCCTTCCCATTGCACCAAACCCTGCACTCTCTTATCACAGTTATATAAACTTGATGTTTTCCCATTCTTCGCATGTGTGATTCCACTCCTCCCTAAGTACTTTTTCAACCCACATCATTTGCCTGATTGATTCTTATAAAAGATTAGTTGAAAATGGTGATTATTTTCATCTGTGTCATATCTTCCATCAGATCTCACTGTGTAGCTTAGATATTTAATTTAAAAGATGCACAACCTTTGCAGAACGTTGGGATTAACCCCAACCCGACAATTTGTTTAGGCAATTTTATGTTCAGTAGGTTCCCGTGGCTTTCTGAACGAGACATCAGAATTGAAATCCAACTCACCAAGATCCTATGCTGCCATTAGCACACCAGAAGTTCAAGAGCTGGAGCACTCTTATCCTTCTGTCACGTTGACTGCCTAGATATTGAATACTTTATATATTTATATAAAGCATATTAGACTTTGAGATTTATAGAAACTGCCATGCATTCAGTTTTAACATGTACTCCTAATGCCTTCATCTCACTCCTCTCTGAAACATTGTTTAGTATATATACACGTCTCAGGTTACGAACAGTGCCTCTGGTTACGAATGAAGGCAAGAGAGAGCAAGGTTTAACGTTGGAAGCAAACGATGGCGCACAATACAAACGAAGGCCACTCAGTACTAACATCGCTTAGCGCTCGCCTAGTAGCCTAGTTTTGCACGCGTGTTTAGCCTCGCTTTCATTGGCCTTACTACACAGCAGTAAAAGATTTCTTAGCAGTGGTACTGTGGTTAGTTTATCTCTTTCATTATTTTCCTTGTTAATCCCATCAATTATGAGTTCGGAGCTGCTAGGAAGCAGAAACGTATAACAGTGGAGGTAAAGAAGAAGGAAATAATTATGAAACATGAAAATGGCATTTGTGTGTGTGAAATCGCTTATGAGTACAGCATGGCAAAATCAACTATCTTCACCATCATAAAGAACAAAGAGTTTACTCAAATCAGTCGATGTGGCTAAAGGCGTAACTAAGCTGCAGAACCAAAGACCTCAAATTTTAGAGACAGTTTAACATCTTCTCTTGATCTGGATCAGTGAAAAGCAACTTGCAGGAGACAGTGTTAGTGAGGCAATATGTGGAAAGGCGAAGCTGTTGCATGGTGATTTATTGTCAAAATTACTTGGTACAAGGTATTAGTTTGATTTTCGTGCCAGGGCATGCGGGTTTGCGAGTAAATGAGCAGGTTGACATGCTTGCAGGTAAGGCTACTGTGGAGGGCAGATGAGCCATGGACCAGGCTGATATATTGAATGCTCTGTGAGAAGTAAGATGTATGCTAGAACCAAGTGATGGCTGAATCTATAACCATGGTCAGACCTGCGAGAACACTATGCAGGAAGCCAAAGAAAATTAATAAACCAACACAGAACTTGTGTCATAAGCTGCTGTACGCGGGATTTACTAAGGAGGGGATCCAAGCACTTATGGAATGGTTTGATGTGCAGTGAGGATGATCTGTTGACTAAGATTTTAGTGATGTATGCGTAAACCATACAACCAGACTACTTGAGCAGAGTAAGCTATTAGAAAGTCCCTTCATCATATTTAATGTTTAACTAAGATTGTGACCGAATAGGTGAGTATTTCTCTTATGATTACAGTGGAATAGTCACACATATTGTCAATGAGGACATTTGCTATCCTGTCCATTAAAGGTAAGCAAGATAAATTAGTACTACCATAAGATGTTAATATGTTATTCCTTGTTCAACAGAGCAACTACGATGGAGTTGTGGATGCTTTTGATGACATGAACCTCAAGGAGGACCTCCTCCGAGGTATCTATGCTTATGGTTTTGAAAAACCCTCTGCAATTCAACAGAGGGCCATTTCACCATGTATTGCAGGTAATACAATAAATTTAGTTTGTAGGTAATCTCAATAGGAGTTTTTAATGCGACTATTTTTATGAGTTATTGTGTGTCGGTATGTTATTCCTTCTTCAACAGAGCAAAATGGTTTTTGCTGTGCCTTGTCATTTTCATTGTGTGCACCATCTAACAACTAAAATGGAAAATATTGTGTCAGGCAAACTGGCAGTTTCACCCATGTATCTAACCGGGGCTCCATAAGGGAAGAAAGGAGTTGCAGTAACATACCATACATGTATGAAGTGATTAAGGAGGCTTGGTGTAAGTCTGATTACTTCATACCATAGGAAACTTCATCTGCAATGTCCAACTAATCATGAACAAGTCTACAAAGGTCTTGGTGTGAGTTGGCCTATGACCTTTGTTAGATGAAAGGCAGAAGAAGAAAGTGCTGACAAGCGACCAATTTTTTAGTGCAAGCCAGGTTTGAGTCTCAGGTTTTGCAGTACATGCCTGAAGGAGGGTTAAATGGTAAATATGACAGTCATGAGGGGGTTAAATGGTAAATATGACAGTCATGAGGAGGTTAAATGGTAAATATGACAGTCATGAGGGGGTTAAATTGTAAATATGACAGACATGAGGGGGTTAAATGGTAAATATGACGGTCATGAGGGGGTTAAATGGTAAATATGACAGTCATGAGGGGGTTAAATTGTAAATATGACAGTCATGAGGGGGTTAAAGGTAAATATGACAGTCATGAGGGGGTTTAATGGTAAATATGACAGTCGTGAGGGGGTTAAATGGTAAATATGACAGTCATGAGGGGGTTAAATGGTAAATATGACTGTCATGAGGGGGTTAAATGGTAAATATGACAGTCATGAGTGGGTCAATGTAAACATCACATGTCCTGAAACGAGAACCGGCTATAGGTCTGATGTGACACACCTGAATGCACAGAGGTATAGGTGGCCAAGGTTTTCCTCTGGTGTTGGACAACTAACGTGTGTTGAAACCTGTTTGTTGTCTGTCAACCACGCTAACTTACTCACCCGTGTATTACTTTAACAGAGGCCAAATACATGTAGAAGTGGCCGTGTGGGAGGCCAGACTTCTGTAGTAGGCTCTAACCAAATGTGAAAGAATATGAGTGCATTACATGGTGACTTGGGATTCACAGAGGGGAGACTATC
This sequence comes from Cepaea nemoralis, assembly GCA_014155875.1. NCBI lineage: Eukaryota > Metazoa > Mollusca > Gastropoda > Stylommatophora > Helicidae > Cepaea > Cepaea nemoralis. Next base: position 1,566,488 of record JACEFZ010002737.1, on the reverse strand, counting down.
ACACATCATGCTTTGCTTGAGACTGAAAGTCTGCAATTTCCAAAACTATCATCATATATAAGGCAAATCTCATATGCGTTCATGGATGTCTGCATGGCCGAATGGATAAAAGCACATACTCTTAAACGTCTGGTGTACTGGTGCCGAGGTAATGAATTCAGTCCAATCACCAGTCAGTTGGACTAAATTATTGACTTCTCTTCTTTGACTTGGGGACATAAAATTTACAAGTACCTCTGAAGTCTGAGTTTGCATGATTATGAAGGACACCGGTAATAGGGAAAGCTGATCTACACGCAAAAATCAGTCCAGTGCACTAGAAGTAGAACCACATGTTTGGACTGTGCTTGGGTTCAAAGCGAGTGCACACACACGCACAAAAGGCATTCATGTATCTTTGCATATCTTGGTACTCGATGTTCTAGATTAGTTGTTTCATTTATATTCCTTCGTGCAACTGTCTGAGGCCATCCTCCATAATTTCTCTCTGTCTGCCTGTCTCTTTACCATCGATCTATCCAGTCGTGCTGTTGTTCAGTGCCTCTCAACCCACTGATCGCCCCCAAAAACAGTTGTCACTTTTTTATAGCTGTATGCAATGGTTCAAAATTATCAATCAATCAATCATGTGCCATGCCGGAAAGCGTGGGCGGTCATGACTCGCCATTTCACTCGATCACCAATCAAAATTATACACATTCATAATAATAAATTCTTTTTGAAACACTGTATAAACATTTGTTTATGACCACTAGGGCGCGATGTGATAGCGCAGGCCCAGTCAGGTACTGGGAAGACAGCCACTTTCTCCATTGCCATCCTTCAGAAGCTTGACCTGAGCAATAGCAACACTCAGGCTCTTGTGCTGGCACCCACCAGGGAGTTGGCTCAGCAGGTAAAATGTGCTGTTTGACTGAAAGTATTATAATGTGACCTCCATCATTCTTTTTGGTTTTCTCTGTCCTTTATGCTATTATTCAGAAAGCAATGGCAAACTATTGAATGTAAACTTTCCAAGAAATCACAACAGCAAATGCTGGCGTTGATTGTGACGTCCTGTAAAGGATATGCAACTAATTAATTAATTATGCTATTACGCATTGGGAATGATCATCCTTGGTTTTAGTGTCTGTTTCATACATGGTAGTACCTATTTCTTGAACCACTAAAATTTCTATAGCCAACCTCCTGTTTTAATAGTGTTTTATGGATTGCCCACTGAGGGAAAGTTTTTGTTGATATTTTTGATACATGACTGTTGTATGAATTCAATTTCTGCTGCCTTCCATATGATGATATTATGCTCTCTAAGTATTTAGCATGTTCATTTGTTTTAGTTGATTGTTTTTTTTTTTTTTTTCTTGTATGTGCTGTTCGTATCATTGTAAAAGTCACAACTTCTATTTTCTCAATGTTGACTTTTGTTTTTTCTTGCTGTGTTACGATTGGAAGTGTGACTTTGTAGTTCATTGTCTGTAACTGCTGTGACAACTTGATCTCATGCAATGAAGAGCTCACTGCACTTATCCATGCAACATTTGTTGTATTTTAGAGAGAGACAGCTTTTCCTGTCTATTGTCATTGTGTCCATCAATACTTTTTACTATTTGCTTAATGTATCTATGGTCTTTGGTTCTTTTATTTTGTCAAGTATCATTTTCAGTGTCCATTGTTTTCACTTTCCTGTCATTTAGTCGTCTTTTGTTCATTTTGTTTAGTATTATGGTCTATGTAAATTATTTACACTATGCTATTTAGTCTTGTCTTTTTGTATTTGGACTATGTGTATTATCATTTGTCCAGATGTAAAATTTTGGTTGTAGTGTTTTTCCATGCTCTTGTAAATCTTTCTTTTTTGTGTATGTTAATTGAGAATGGATTAGTTGAAAGATTAGATTTTGCTCTCTTTCTTTTTGTCAAGCTCCCTCATTACATTTTACATTAATTTGTTGTCGATATACACATTCAATTGTCACAACTTATGAGAAATTTGCCAAACCAGTTACAGATACAGTGACTAAAACTTCCAACTGATCACATGGCATTGAATGTGTTTGTATGTAGACTTTACATGTTAAGGGTAGTGTGGGGTGCTGCTGCTCACGTTTTAATGAGGAAATAAACCACCTTGAATTAGAGCTATCAATTAACACAATTTTCATGCATTTACATCAGATTAGAAACCTTGTTTGTTTGAGTACATCTGCTATCAAATATTGGCAATTTACTTATCTGTAGCCCTATTCACCAAATACTTAATCCGTAATTCCTGTGGAAAGTTTGGGTGTCATGTTCATCACAAATCTCTGGGTAGTGGATCGGACACTAGATAAGGGTGAAAAAAATATAAAGGCCCATGTTCACGTTCTCGTAAAATCCATTGGTAGTTAAAAAATGAAACAGAAAAAGAATATTTAAAAAACCCATGTGCAACATAATTTTTAATGTGTTTGGAGAGGAAATAGCATCACCAAGTAGAGCTCTTCTCCCGGAGTTAAAATAATGGGTAGCTGATACTGGGTATTCTTTTCATTGTGGTAGCCCTGTGGTGTAAGTTCAGGTTATGATTTGATTTGATGCCATGTTGACATGATGGTGGTACTGTATAATTAAACAAGCAAAGTAAAATTACAGGACACCTAGAGGTGTATGGGGCATGTGGTTCTAGCTCTCATATTTGTATAAACCAATCGGCATTCAGTGGGTGATTCATTACACTGTAAACACTCCCCATCATTACACTGTGAACACTCCCCATCATTACACTGTGAGCACTCCCCATCATTACACTGTGAACTCTCCCATCATTACACTGTGAAAACTCCCCATCATTACACTGAAAACTCCCCATCATTACACTGTGAACTCTAACCATTATTATACTGTGAACTCTCCCATCATTACACTGAACTCTCCCATCATTACACTGTGAACTCTCCCCTCATTACACTGTGAACTCTAACCATTATTATACTGTGAACTCTCCCATCATTACACTGAACTCTCCCATCATTACACTGTGAACTCTAACCATTATTATACTGTGAACTCTCCCATCATTACACTGTGAGCACTCCCCATCATTACACTGAACACTCCCCATCATTACACTGTGAACACTCCCCATCATTACACTGTGAACACTCCCCATCATTACACTGTGAACTCTAACCATTATTATACTGTGAACCCTTTCATGATATCGTGCCGGCCACCTTTACCCCGAACGAGATTTCCTGGTACCTGTTTAGGCTAGGTCAACCTGGGAGTCTAAGGCAATTTTAAACATCATCCACACTGCAAATTAAACCCATGTCCTGTTCTGTCAGATTTAAAACTCAGGGGGGATTCACGACTAACCTTTCTAGTTTGTGAGCTTGGAAGGAAAGCTCTGTGACACTCTTCCCGTAAGGGTGGTAGCTCTTTACAAAGTCAGGAAAAGTCTGAATCAACCTTACTTCGATTGATACAAGCCTTTTTCTGGGCTCAAGCAACTTGAATGCTGATGCATTGGACACAAGAGTTAAAAGCAAGAAGGCTAGTGACTCTGCTACCGCGGCTGCCATAATTACACATGGTAGAAGAAAAATTGAGGCTTTCGCTTATCTCATGGAGCGTTTCAGCCCCAGGGTTAAGTCTTGAAGCTCCTTGATTGTTCCAGTCCATTATTGCCTGTTTTCAAATATTCACATTGATATCCTGCAGATCCAGAAGGTGGTCTTGGCACTGGGTGATTACCTTGGAGCACAGTGCCATGCCTGTATAGGGGGCACGCTGGTTCGTGAAGACATGCGCAAGCTGGAAAGTGGCGCTCATGTAGTTGTTGGTACACCTGGTCGTGTGCATGACATGATCAACCGCAGGGCTCTCAATACCAAAGACATCAAGATGTTTGTTCTTGATGAGGCTGATGAAATGTTGTCCCGTGGGTTTAAAGATCAGATCTATGATGTTTTCCGCTTCATGCCTGCTGAAATTCAGGTATAGAAAAATTATATTATATTCATAAATTCTCCTTTTTTTATTTTGTTAGACACATTTGATTTTTTTTTCTTAAAGTATATTTTGTTTTTTGTGATTGTATTTTTGTATTTTACCGTCCAGGCATTGGGTTATTGGGTATGGCCTAATCTCAGCCAGTCTAACAGGGCTCTTGACAAATGTTCCAGTGCCAGTCTTGCACACCTTGTTGGGTTTTGAGCTTGGAGAGGTGAGGAAGAGTTCTGAACACAATAGTTATTGAATGATACCTCTACCAATGTGGGGGAAAGCCCACACCAGCCTCACTCGAATAGTTGCAAGTCTTTTTCATGTCGTCTCGGATGGGGGGGGGGGGGGGGGGGGGGGGGCCTTGGGTTATAGAAGAAGAATTTTTATAGAAACTTGAAGTAGAAACAGCAATTATTTGAGTAAAGTATGTAACAGTTTAAGATGGTTGCATCATCATCATTATGTATCATGCTGATTGGCTGGGGCAGTCAAGGTTCACCATCTCACACCGTCACCAGTCTGAGATTGGCTGGGGCAGTCAAGGTTCACCATCTCACACCGTCACCAGTCTGAGATTGGCTGGGGCAGTCAAGGTTCACCATCTCACACCGTCACCAGTCTGAGATTGGCTGGGGCAGTCAAGGTTCACCATCTCACACCATCACTAGTCTGAGATTGGCTGGGGCAGTCAAGGTTCACCATCTCACACCGTCACCAGTCTGAGATTGGCTGGGGCAGTCAAGGTTCACCATCTCACACCATCACCAGTCTGAGATTGGCTGGGGCAGTCAAGGTTCACCATCTCACACCGTCACCAGTCTGAGACCAGGTCTGTGTTCTTGTTCTGATTGTGCTGCAAAGCCCAGCCATCTGGGTATTTATAAGATGATATAGTCACAACTGGATCCAGGCAAAGACAGATAATCAGTACATATAAGGCAGATCCAAGGTACAAGGTCAAGAAGTGTACAAAACAACAAAGATGGAAGTACAGCGTGAGACCAGATCTAAAAGAATTTAATATTGCAGGCTTCAACAAGAACATTCGGAATAGGGAAAAATGGATTCAGATTGTCCTTGCAGTAAAGAAAGGTTCAAGAAGCTTGGGGAAAAAAGGAGAAAGATGTCTACCATTTAAAATGTGGCACTCACTCATCAAATTAGAGTGATTTATTGTACCTGTTGTTCTGAAGTGAGATTTTACTGCTTACATCATTGTGTATTTAACATTTTGCATTGACTGCTTTCTGTAAGATAAGAATTGACTGTTTGTGTGCTAGGTGATCTTGTTGTCTGCGACCATGCCGTCTGATGTGTTGGAGGTCACCCAACGCTTCATGCGTGAACCTGTCAGAATACTTGTCAAGAAGGAGGAGCTGACGCTGGAGGGTATTCGACAGTTTTATGTCCAGGTGGAGAGAGAGGTTAGTGAATATACTCACACGAGATGTGTTGACAAATGTATTCCAATTTGTCTGTCTGTTTTATTTTCTCTTTGATGGACATTTTGAGGGAAGCTGAGTCACAAATATTACTTATCACAAACATCAGAAAGAGGCAGTCATAGTTTTTATGGCCACGTTATGAAAAGACAAAAACTGGAATATGTCATGACAGCCGGAAAGAGAACTAAAGGAAGACAGCGAGGGAAGTCAACACACAAATTGATCCATGCCGCCGGAGATCACACTTTGTGGAGAGGCATGAACGCCCACACCAGCCGGCAACTGGATGATGATAATGATTGATGCACAATCTTGAGTGCTGAAAACATTTTTTGTTTGAGATGAGGCTGTTGTAACATTGTATTTTAAAAGTGAATTGTTTTGAAAACAAATATAACATTGATGACGATTGTATTCGTCCGTCAACAGAGGAAAAGACCCACCAATTGTTCTTTGCATTCAGACCTCCAAAATGTGATGGCCCTACAGCAATACAGATCCATTGTAGGAAAATGCTTCTGAACAATTTTAATTTAGGTATAGAAGTTTGAATCAATACAAGAATCTATGATTAAGATTTATGTTTTTGTGCCAGGACATGCTGGTGTAAAACAAAAATGAAAAGGCGGGTGCTTTGACGAGCTCTGTAGCAATTGTGGAAGGTCCTAGGAGATATCTTACAGGCTATTAAATATCTTTGTGCTGCTGCTGACTTTGGTGGCGTGGATGAGACAATGGCCAGTATGAGAAACATTGAGTGTCGATCTGGGAGTTGCGAGATTGGGAGGTTTTGTGAGAGACAAGAAATGTACACCAGCACCAAAATGGTGTGATCAACTGTTATATACTTTTACAGAAAGTTTGAGGAGATCTGTGCACCTATGGACTTGCAGCATGTGATGATAATAGTCCACACCTGTGATTTGATAAATATAGAGGAAATTATAGAATAATTCACAATGAGTTGATATGATAGTAGAAACTCATTCATTCGTTTGAATTCAAAAGCCTGGCATGTGTAATCAAACTTATAAACAAAATTCACGAGACACATTCTATGACTCAGTAGCAACACTTTGCCTAGAGGTTACAGCACTGTTCTATTGTAACAGGTGGTCTGGGTTTGAATCCCTCCTTATGGTAAAAGATTTGTGTTTGAGGTAGAAATGAAACCTGAACACTGGGGCTTGCTGGAGTAAGCAACATATATTTCTTTTAAAGTCATTCTCAGAACTCTGCCAGGATGCATTAGCAAAGCTCTCCCAGCTTGCATCAGCATACCCTCTCAGCAAAACTTTCCCTGTCCTGCATACATCAGCAAACCAATCCAGGATACATCAGCAAATCAAATCAATCCAGCATATATTAGCAAACCAGCCCTCCCAGCATACACCAGCACAACTCTCCTAGCATACATCAGCATACCCTCCCATCATACATCAGCAAAAGCATTCCAGCATATACCAACCCAACTCTCTGCATACATTCTAGTATTTCAGTTAATGGCAAAACTCTCCCAGCGTACACCAGCAGTAGTACCAAGTGTTGTCAAGATTGTATTTACTTTATGATTTCAAATTACTTTTCACCTGTCTCAGGAGTGGAAACTGGACACACTGTGTGACCTGTACGAGACACTGACAATCACACAAGCAGTCATCTTCTGTAACACCCGTAGGAAGGTGGACTGGCTGACAGAGAAGATGGCTTCCAGAGACTTCACAGTGTCTTCCATGGTATGTCACAGCATGTTTGGTTAGCTTACACTGTATTCCATGGTATGTCACAGCAGGTTTAGTTAGCTAACACTCTTCCATGGTATGTCACAGCATGTTTGGTTAGCTTACACTGTATTCCATGGTATGTCACAGCAGGTTTAGTTAGCTAACACTGTGTCTTCCATGGTATGTCACAGCAGGTTTAGTTAGCTAACACTGTCTTCCATGGTATGTCACAGCAGGTTAAGTTGGCTAACACGTGTCTTCCATGTTATGTCACAGCAGGTTTAGTTAGCTAACACTGTCTTCCATACTATGTCACAGTAGGTTTAGTTAGCTAACACTGTCTTCCGTGGTATGTCACAGTAGGTTAAGTTGGCTAACACGTGTCTTCCATGTTATGTCACAGCAGGTTTGGTTAGCTAACACTGTCTTCCATACTATGTCACAGTAGGTTTAGTTAGCTAACACTGTGTCTTCCATGGTATGTCACAGTAGGTTTAGTTAGCTAACACTGTCTTCCATACTATGTCACAGTAGGTTTAGTTAGCTAACACTGTCTTCCATACTATGTCACAGTAGGTTTAGTTAGCTAACACTGTCTTCCATACTATGTCACAGTAGGTTTAGTTAGCTAACACTGTCTTCCATGGTATGTCACAGCAGGTTAAGTTGGCTAACACGTGTCTTCCATGTTATGTCACAGCAGGTTTGGTTAGCTAACACTGTCTTCCATACTATGTCACAGTAGGTTTAGTTAGCTAACACGTGTCTTCCATAGTATGTCACAGCAGGTTTAGTTAGCTAACACTGTCTTCCATAGTATGTCACAGTAGGTTTAGTTAGCTAACACGTGTCTTCCATGGTATGTCACAGCAGGTTTAGTTAGCTAACACTGTGTCTTCCATAGTATGTCACAGTAGGTTTAGTTAGCTAACACTGTGTCTTCCGTGGTATGTCACAGCAGGTTTAGTTAGCTAACACTGTCTTCCATGGTATGTCACAGCAGGTTTAGTTAGCTAACACTGTCTTCCATGGTATGTCACAGCAGGTTTAGTTAGCTAACACTGTCTTCCATGGTATGTCACAGCAGGTTTAGTTAGCTAACACTGTCTTCCGTGGTATGTCACAGCAGGTTTAGTTAGCTAACACTGTGTCTTCCGTGGTATGTCACAGCAGGTTTAGTTAGCTAACACTGTCTTCCATGGTATGTCACAGCAGGTTTAGTTAGCTAACACTGTCTTCCATGGTATGTCACAGCAGGTTTAGTTAGCTAACACGGTCTTCCATAGTATGTCACAGTAGGTTTAGTTAGCTAACACTGTGTCTTCCGTGGTATGTCACAGCAGGTTTAGTTAGCTAACACTGTCTTCCATGGTATGTCACAGCAGGTTTGGTTAGCTAACACTGTCTTCCATGGTATGTCACAGTAGGTTTAGTTAGCTAACACGTGTCTTCCATAGTATGTCACAGCAGGTTTAGTTAGCTAACACTGTCTTCCATAGTATGTCACAGTAGGTTTAGTTAGCTAACACTGTGTCTTCCGTGGTATGTCACAGCAGGTTTAGTTAGCTAACACTGTCTTCCATGTTATGTCACAGCAGGTTTAGTTAGCTAACACTGTCTTCTATGATATGTCACAGCAGGTTTAGTTAGCTAACACTGTCTTCCATGGTATGTCACAGCAGGTTTAGTTAGCTAACACTGTCTTCCATGTTATGTCACAGCAGGTTTAGTTAGCTAACACTGTCTTCTATGATATGTCACAGCAGGTTTAGTTAGCTAACACTGTCTTCCATGGTATGTCACAGCAGGTTTAGTTAGCTAACACTGTCTTCCATGGTATGTCACAGCAGGTTTAGTTAGCTAACACTGTCTTCCATGGTATGTCACAGCAGGTTTAGTTAGCTAACACTGTCTTCCATAGTATGTCACAGTAGGTTTAGTTAGCTAACACTGTGTCTTCCGTGGTATGTCACAGCAGGTTAAGTTAGCTAACACTGTCTTCCATGGTATGTCACAGCAGGTTTAGTTAGCTAACACTGTCTTCCATGGTATGTCACAGCAGGTTTAGTTAGCTAACACTGTCTTCCATGGTATGTCACAGCAGGTTTAGTTAGCTAACACTGTCTTCCATGGTATGTCACAGCAGGTTTAGTTAGCTAACACTGTCTTCCATGGTATGTCACAGCAGGTTTAGTTAGCTAACACTGTCTTCCATGGTATGTCACAGCAGGTTTAGTTAGCTAACACTGTCTTCCATGGTATGTCACAGCAGGTTTAGTTAGCTAACACTGTCTTCTATGATATGTCACAGCAGGTTTATTTAGCTACCACTGTCTTCCATAGTATGTCACAGTAGGTTTAGTTAGCTAACACTGTCTTCCATGGTATGTCACAGCAGGTTTAGTTGGCTAACAACACCGTGTCATAGTTGTCTACTTCTTATTTTCTCTCTTCCTGTTACGCTTTTCAGCGTGACATTCCTACCTTTCTGTAAGTAATTTTAATCCAATAGAGGCTTGCTGGGATCTTGAACTGAGGGAAATGTAATCAGGGGGGCCATTCCACCTAGTTAGCCAGAGCTTTGCTAACCTGACTCTTTGTGGTCTTCTTTCTAATATGGGGCACTTTAAGTTGGGGTTGACTTAAATATTGTGCGGTTCATTGGCAGATTACTAATTTTTATCCATGTTTTACAGCGTCAATCACATGGTCATTTCAGCACTATACATGATCTTTCTTTTCATTTACTTGATATTGATTGTCTGCAGTATTGTTTCTTGTATAAGGTGACTTTCTTTAGTTCACTCAGTGTTCCCTAAATGTTATCCCCCACTGTCTAGGGCAGAAGGCGTGGCTAGGTATTTGTGCATGTTTTCGAGGATATGATCTGCTGCCCGTGGCACCAATTCACATGTGCACATGTCTAATTTGCCAATCTACCATTTTATATACACATGGTTGTGTAATCAAATTTGACCTGATTCTGATGTGCAGAATAATGCTCTGTTCTGGTCTGTCCATGAAGTGGTAATGGTGTTGGTGGCTTTCTGATTTGATGATTTTCTTTTCTTTTAGTGGTATATGACTGGTTCATCAGGCAGCTCTTCTGTTCCACCTTCCTTAACCGATTGATTTCTCTCATGTCCTGACACTTCATATTGAGATGGTATCCACTGTATGGTGACCTTAAGCTAGCTGCCTAGTTCACATAGTAAGTGTCCATAGTACTGGCAATTCCCCAGGCTGGAGTGGTTCAAGTATTTATGTTTGCTCTGTCAATGGCACCTCAGGTTGTGTACCTTCAAAGGCATTCCGTAATTTCTCTGTTGCTGTCTTGATTTCTGCATTGGTATGGCAGTATTTCCCTGTTGGTGTTGTGGCCATATCCCTGGTATTATTTGGGTATTTGTGTACACTCTTACTCTTCCATTTCTAACAGTATTTCAGTATTTTGTGCCGACCCATCTATGTAGACTCGAACCCAGAGATCCTGTGGGTATTCACAGAACACTCCGCACAATGATCAGATGTGAATTTATCTGTATATAGTTTTTAACTTGTGCCATAATGTCCTGTTGCCCCATGGATGATGTTCAGGGGTCTATAGGCAGGCATTCATGTTTTTGTATGTAGCTATAAATGCTGCTTTGTGTGTTTTAATTTTTGGTAGTAAAGGTTTTTAAAGGGGACTTTTGTGTTTTTACTTACCAGATATGTTTTTGCTTACCATGTAATTTTATGTTTGGGTTGCCATGTGTAATTACAAAATTATATTTCAAAAATGAAACTAAAGAGCCCTCCTGCTCAACAAAAATAGAGACAGAGGTCAGACTAAATGTGGGCGCTAGAGTTTGATCAGATGTTCTACAAGAAAGGTGCAGGATGAATGAATGTGGTTTCTCAAGGACGCCATGGACTAAGTTAAACAAGTTGAAAACTGCAGCTCTGGAATATGACACTTGCACTCTAATGACTTTTTTTCTCTGAGTGTGATATTCAAATGGCAGCACAGCCGTCTACCTCAGTTTTACTGAGTGAAACTTTTTTGTTTTGTTTCCAAGATGTATTGGTGATGATTTCTTACTTTCTGAATACACAGCATGGAGACATGAACCAAAACGAGCGTGATCTTATCATGAGAGAGTTTCGCTCTGGCTCCAGCCGAGTCCTCATCACCACCGATTTGTTAGCTCGGGGCATAGATGTCCAGCAGGTATCTCTGGTCATCAACTACGATCTGCCTGCTAATCGTGAAAACTATATTCACAGGTATTGTTTAATTCTTGCTGTATGTTTTACTTAGCACCGTGCAATTTGTTTTTTCATTTTGTTTTATGGCTGTCAAGTGTTTCTATGGGAGCTGCAGTAGTGGCTAACATGCTTGCTTACCGGCCTGGTAGTCACATGTTCAAATCCCTGTAAAGGCAGAGGTATTTTTCATTGACCTTGGGTTCCAGGTCTACCCTGTTTAAAATTGGTACCAGGAAATGTTAAGTGAAGTAAATGCACCCTGACATGCAGTTGACCACATCACCAGTTGAGTGCTGATTGGTCTAAAAATATGGGGTTAGCTTATTACGCTTCGTGATGTGAAATTGGTCTTTATTTTGTTTCTTGATGGGCTTTTTTTTTGGCATAATTGTTACTTTGATACGGTAAGGTAACCTGGATTTCTTATCTTCTAGAGAGCATAAAGAGCTCAATGGGACAGATGTAACTTGCAAAACAGCTTCTGGCTGTGATATTCCACCTGATCACAGTTACTATGGACATGTCCAACAATCTAAGACCAGACACTTGACATTGTACATTTCATTCTATCTATGTAGACCAAATATCTTAGTTTATGTCAACAAATGGGTACTTATTGTATCATGCAACCTCCGTCTATAAGGATACCGTCTAGTCACAGATTAATATAATTATTTACTTAATTTATTGTTGCAGGTTTAATCTGGGTGCAATTTTAATTTGCAATATGCATATTTGTTTAGGCACGGTTGTGTGTTAATGGGCCTAATGGCCATCATATTGTTCATCTCACCAAATAAACTACGATATCACCCTACCGCAGAAAGTCAAATAGTCATCCTTAAATAATTTTGTCATAATGTTGTATATACATAGATATATCAAGAAATCATGAAATTACAACAATTGTGACATTACAGAATAATAATATTATAACTGATATGGAACAGAATTTTTTGTATGTGAACAAGTTTGGTTAATCCAGGTTGTAGCTGGGATATATACTTATTTCAAGAATTGAATTTGTTGTGTTGTTTGTTAAAGCTGGGATATATACTTATTTCAAGAATATAATTTTTTTGTGTTGTTTGTTATAGCTGGGATATATACTTATTTCAAGAATTGGATTTTTTTGAGTTGTTTATTCATTTATGAATGTCCCTGTCGTGAAGTGGAACACAGCTGCAGGCGATTCGGAGGCTGAGCACCTTGTGTTGTTTTTCATTCAAGTATATGAGTGGCAGTTCAGAAGTCAGTGGCAAACTACTGAATATTAACTTGGCAACAACAAAAAAACTTGGCAAGAAATCACAAGCAGCCCTCAAATGCTAGGCTTGACTGCGACGTCCTGTAAAGGATATGCAACTAACTTTTAAAAAAATGCATGTATACTATATCATATTCCCACGTTTTACAGGGATGTGTGATGTTACTACTTTTCTAGTTGACATTGTGCAGCTTATATACTATTTGTATTTCTTGCTTTTGTATTTACATTTCACTGAGTGACATACTTCCTGTATTTGACTTGACACATGCGGTTGTAGGGTCTCCGTACTTAGTCTGTTGCACACACATCCAAGAAACTGTCCACTGAAGAAGGTTTAAAGCAGACTGCCTGTTAAAATGTTATATAAGAGAAGATTGTTATTATGAAAGCACAGTGGCTTTCTACTACATATATAATAAATAATTGCCCTGATGGAGTGTCCAGCTGTGGGTCTATGATGTGATAGGGCCATCACATGTAGGCCTGAATGCCTGGAAGCATAGGTGGCCACCCTTTCCCTCACTGTTAGCTGGCAACAAGCCCAGCCGCAAACCCTTGCCCGGCCATGTTCATGGCATGGTACTATCAGCGCAGTAGTCTGTTAACTTCGCTAATGTGTCCACTTCTACTACATATGAATTGAAGTATTCTTGCCATTCAATCACAGTGAAATAATCACCGTATTTCTGTTCTTTATATTTGCTTGCTGGGTTTACTCACACGCCCAGGCACACACACAAAGAATGCATAGGCTACTCAACAAGATGCACCTTCAGTGATTTCAGTGCAAAAAATGTATTACGGTGGACATGGCAACATATGTAGATATTTCTCTGAAACACCTATTCCGGTGTGACTGAATAAGCTAGAATTCTTCTGTACATATATAAACAGAAGATTGACAGAGATTATTTTAACCTACTAATTGAATTCAGATTACACATACTTCAATCCATTCTCCAATTACTTTATGAACTAGCATGGTCAAGAAGAGAGCACTTGCTTTTAAACTTCCTGTGCACTGACAAGGTAATGGGTTCATGCCCTACACCGGGTCAGAAAGCAGTATGAAACTTCTGAGCAGAAAATTAACCTGATGTTGATCGCAGCTTCCTGGTAACGGCATACATTTATTTTGGGGTGCTAAATCTTTGATTTATTTATACTCTACAGGATTGGGCGAGGAGGTCGGTTTGGTCGCAAAGGTGTCGCCATCAACTTTGTAACAGCTGACGATATCCGTACTTTGAGAGACATTGAGCAGTTTTACAATACCACAATTGAAGAAATGCCAATGGATGTTGCAGATCTATTGTAAATCAATAGCTGGTTCTTCTAGGTTCACAGATTTCCTCGCATGCTCTCAATGCCAGCTTGTCATGTCAGCATGACTTAGGCAAGAAAAGTTGAAAGATCATGCTTTTAAATTAAGATAGTATCTGGTCCAACCAGACTGCCAGTGTGGTTCTACCGCATTCTACTTATTTTACCATGAATAGTTGTATTGTTCTTGTTTATGTCATGTCGATAGTATTTTGTTTGTTTTAGTTTGTCACATTTAATGTCCTGCTGTGTCTTAATGCTGAAAATGTAATGATCTATTATATCTTATTCATGATTTTCGTTTTGTCCTTTACTGGTTTTTGTTTTCAGTTGTTATTGATAATGGTAATTTACAAATTGGGCATGTTGTCATCCTTGACTATTGACATCAGTGATTGGATAAAATTGTAGCAATAGTACACAGCTTTAAGCTCGTGGAGCATTGTTTCGTGAATTTTATCAGGCAAAGAAAGTAGTGATATGGTTAAAATTGTAGCAATAGTACATAGCTTTAAGCTCAGGGAGCACTGTTTGGTGAATGTTATCATGCAAAAAAAAAAGTAGTGACATGGTTAAAATGGTTTACAGATTTAAGCCCGGAAGGACTGTGTTGTGAATGTTAATCAGGCAAATAAATGTATCAGAATGGTTAAAGTCGTAGCAGCAGTTTAGTTTTCATCCCAGTAGGACTGCATGTTATTAGGCAAAAGAATGTAGCGGAATGGTTAAAATTGTAGCAGCAGTTTACAATTTTCAGCCAGGAAGTATTGTTTGGTGTATGTTATCAGGCAAAGAAAGTAGTGGTATAATTAAAATTTAAAGTACATGATGCATAGTTTGGTGATTGTTATAAATATTGAGCACAACCCACTACTGGCAACGCTGATTGTATTCTGGTATGAACCTAAGACCCGTCCACGTCTATATGGAAATGCTTCCATATTGATGTGGATGGGCCTTAGGTTCATACCAGAATACGATCAGCGTTGCCAGTAGTGGGTTGTGCTCAATATTTAAATTTTCAAATCCCGAAACAACCAAATAATTGATTGTTATAAAGTCACAGAAAATAGCAGTATGGTTACAATCATACAGCCAGGAAGCGCCGCTGGAAGCTGGCTTGAGTCAAATCAGTCACCATGTGGCAACACAAATATTAAAAACCCTTTCTTGGGAATTAAACCCAGGACCGCTGGACTAGGGGAGCTGTGGTAACACAGTGGCCAAATGCCTGCCTGGTAGGGTCATGTGTTATGGATAGCCATCGGTGCATATTTGTACAGATGAACTCCCAGGTTGCACAAGCCTAAAATGGGTGCCGGGATGTGTCTCATCACCCATCCATAGCTGATTGGTCATTACACAATATGTGACTAGCACCATTTACCTTTTAATGCCTGGAGAAGTGTAAAAGGATCTTTGGCTTGACTGGCTGACCACAGGACTGGAGGGAGAGTGCATCACTCACTATGCTACCACAGCTCCGGTTTGGATACAAGTGATGCCCAAAGTTTGTGTCTGGCAATATCATATCATATATCAGGTTCTTTCGTTCTCTCTCATTAATTCTGGCAGACCGTGCTGAGATGGTCCACTGGTCCGGAAACGTGTGTGTCCTTGAATTCTGTGACAAAGTTGTCAGGCTGAAGAACATTAAACAATTCATTGCTGTAGTTTGTGAAATCAGTTATTTGTTCTAGGTACAGTACATCTTTAGCAAGTTGCACCAACGCTTAAATTTGACTAATTTAATTTGACAGGTAAAGGGATGTTTATGAGCGGTCATAGGGCTTTGACTAATCTCCGCTGTCAAGGGGGAAGAGAGAATGTTTCAGAGGTGTGTCTTAAACAACGTCGTGGAATCTGAAAACTTGCCGTGGGCAGGTTTTATTCTTGATATATCAACGGCAAAACCACCATACTATGTGCACTAGTTCCCAGCTTCGAGATAGGCGGCGTCTGCCTGAAATGATAGCAAACATTCCTGGTATTGAGAAAAGGAAAGAAAGAAAAACAATACACTACACTGAAGATTATGCATGTAGCACCTGAGCCCCGGGAAGGTTAACCCGGTCAACAAATGTCCGCAGAAGTTGGATGTGTCAGCCTAACAGCGCAAGAACGCAGCTCTGCTGTAAACAGGCACAACGCAATCACATCCGAAAAAAAATTCTGGATGAGCGCGGAAGAAGAAGCAGCACCTGAGCCAATATATATGCAGGTTAGTTAGTTGCATATTTACAAGGATAGCAGGGCGACTAAGGAGGCTATGGTTCCGTCGCCCTGCTACTGAGTGAGTGCGTGGTGTGACACTGTGAGCTGTGAATTTCACGTGGAATGGTTTTACATCTGTCCGCGGTTGTTTGCAGTGTGAACTGCATGTTCGGAATTATGGCGGCCGGCTGTTACTGGATTGACTGGTTTGCCTTTTCGGTTCACGAGTTCATGTTTCAGAGGTCGTCGCTGCAGCTACGGAGTTCGTGCTTTGTGTGGCACTTTCGGCGGGTCGCCAGAAAGAGTCCGAGCCATATGGGATGAAACCCGAGTCAGTGAAGTCTTTCTGGTGACTGCCGATTCCATTGACGATGAACTGTTTTTCGTGGACTTTTGTGTTGGCATTCTGGCGCTGGCATTATGCACAGTGTGGGCTGTTGGCTTGCAGATACTCCTGTATTTTCCATTGTTCACATAGGGCAGTGAGGGGCGTTTTATGTGATATTCACTAGCACAGGAACAGAGCAATATGGGGACGACCCGTTGCCGTAAAGTTGGAACTGCGACTAAACTAAACTTTATATGACGTCGCAGTCAACACCAGCATTTGTTGCTGTTCTGATCTCTTGCCAAGTTTAAGTTCAGTAGTTTGCCATTGCTTTCTGAATGACCGGCACCCGTAACATTTTGTAAAAATAAAAAAGCTAACACAAGGCGGTCTGCTGCTAAATCGCCCACAGGTATGCGAGATTATGAACTACGTCCTTCGCCGCGGAGCCGGCATATATACACTTGATCTACCAAAAAAAATGGAGGTGGACGAATTCCTACAGCTGCAAAAACTGAGCAGTTTGAGGCAGCTGAAACATTCTCTAGCACATTTAAGAAAGCGTGAGCTGCAGAGGTCATGAAAATAGTGGCAGAAACTTATTCTAGGACTCAAAGATGCTAGATAAACAAGGCTACTACTAATGTCACTACTATTATTGTTAACACTACTACTACTGTCAATACTATTGTTAACACTACTACTACTGTCACTACTATTATTAACACTACTACTACTGTCACTACTATTATTGTTAACACTACTACTACTGTCACTACTACTAATGTTAACACTACTACTACTGTCACTACTATTATTGTTAACACTACTACTACTACTACTTATACTACTATTATTGTTAACACTACAACTGCTGGGTCCGTGGCGAAGGGGTTACAAACTCAATTCGTAATCTCGTATACACAGCTGCTGTCGATTTGGCAGCAAACCGCCTTGCGTTGGTGTTTTATGAAATATGGGTGCCGGTCATTCAGAAAGCAATGGCAAACTACTGAACTTAAACTTGCCAAGAGATCACAACAGCAAACAATACTGGTGTTGACTGTGACGTCCTGTAAAGGAAAGAATATGCAACTAACTTTTTAAACTAATTACTACCACTATGACCACTCATTCATTCACTAGCATGTCCTTTGCAGAACCATGCTCTCTTAACAACATTCAGGAGGACTTCTCTGTCATAAGCAAGATGTCCAGAATTTGGTACACCCATCTTTAGACCATATGCCACATCCTGCACCTATCTTCTCTTTGGCCTTCCTCTTCCTCTCTTGTGGGTATAAACACCTCCATCATTGTTCTCTCCAAACCTTCATGGGTATTTCAAGTGACCAAAATATTTCAATTTTCTTTTTATCGTCTGTATGTTCCAACCTTTAATATTCAACTCTTGTCATATAGATGCATTTGTTCTTTTGTGTATCCAAGATGTTCTTAGAACCTGTCTAACATTTATATTCAAAGGCATTATATATTCAGTGAGGGCAGTCATGTTTCACCATTTTATACTATCACCAGAGTCGTGGATCAACTCTGTTATTGTCTTGACCAAGCCATCCAGGTATTTACTTCTCTGCCTTTCCCCCTCAATCTTGCAGTTTGTCATGAAGTTCTCCAATTTAATTCTTCTCATAACATGTCAAAAATTTTTTTCACTCTACCTCTAATTTCTCTAATCAGTTTACGGTTTTAATTTGTTTCTTGTAGGACGTGGTCATTGGTTTTTCTGTCTGTCTAAGGTATTCTTTGCATTTTCCTCAGAAACCACATCTCCACAGCCATCAGATGTTTTTTCAGCTTGACTGCTCATTGTTTCAGTTTCATATCCAAACAAAAGAACAGGCTCTATGTAGCACCTCAACACTCTTTTTCTCGTTTCAGTTGACATCTTTTTTATTGGTCAGTATGTTTTCCATCTTGCAAAAGCGCCATGGCAATTCTTGTACTAATCTCTTCAAGGCATCTCCTAATAGATGGTATGACGAGATAATTCTACCGATTCACTTGTTTAAGAATATTCCCATTTACTTGTATGTTGCATTATGGTATTTCCGTCTTCCTAGTGACGACCATAATCTGTTTTCTTACAATTTAATTCTAACCCTAGTTGTTCAGTGTGCAACAACGGCATCTACTAAATGTTGCAGATCCTGCTCATTGTCTGCAATCAATAATGTATCATCTGCATATCTAATGTTATTGATGTATCGTTCCCCCAATGTTGATTCCTTCCATATCTTCTATATTTCTGAACACATTTTCACTTATTGGGAAAAAAGATTTGGAGACATTACATATCCTTATCCCATGCCTCTCTTAATAGGCTGATGTTGACCTACTTCATTATCAATAGTTATGGTAGCTTGTTGTTTCCAATATATGTTTTTTATGAGTCTAAGGCCTTTCCCATCAATTTGTAGGTCTGCAAGCATCTTCATCATATTGGCATGTCTTGCTTTATCGAAAGCCTTTGTGTAGACAGTAAAGCAAAGATGTAGGTCCTTGCTTACTTATATATAAAGTTCATGCTTCTACTACTGTCGCAGTCAACACCAGCATCTTTCAGTTGCTGTTGATGCACTAGGCAAGATTACGCTCAGTAGTTTGCCATTGCTTTCTGAGCGACCAGCTCACATACCCCCGTAAGATAACCAGGACGGCGCGATCTAGTGCCGAATCTCGCAACTGCTGCTTTCCCCACGTGGATATACGGGATTAAGAACAATGTCGTTAACCCCTTGGTGAGGGAGATCCTCTGCCTACCGTCGTGAAATTTGAGACCATTACCTACATCTATCTCTAGGCTGCTCTTCAACTTTATCCACCACCTGCACGCATGACTTCACGTACCCCTAATCGGGAGGCTAAACGGGTACTCCACCTTACCCAAGGGTGTCCCTTAGGCTAGCGGAGGGAATACCCCTACCCCACCACTCTGCGGGAGGGGTGATACAACTACTTTCATTATCTGATTCAGTGCCAAACAAAACTTAGGTCTGGACCAAACATGGTACACAATCAAATGAACTAATAGTATCATGTAAAGTTCCATTAACTGAGCGTTGAAATTGTGGAAGATACAACAAAACAAACAACACCATGACCCTAGTATGGCAATATATCTTCCTTCTGTACAAATGGGAGGTCATATTTGGCGATATATTATCTTTTGGCACTACATCAATTATAAGGCAGTTTTATTTTATGCTGCTACTTTTATTATAACGCAGATTTAGTTTATCACTACAACTACTATCACCACTACTTTATTCAAAGACAGTTTTAGAACGTGATTAAACTTCAACAGTGGTAGACAAATTAAAGAAAAAAACAAAAAGCCCAGAAAGGACAAGCCACTTTACCTGTGCTGGAGATTGTGAATATCTAAATATAAAGCTACTGCAGAATACGGAGGATGAAACCGCATGTTTGCCACGGTCGTCAGGACTTCAAATCAACCAGATTTTTGCACCAAGCCTACCACCAATAAATCAATCAATCATGTGCCATGCCGGAAAGCGTGGGCGGTCATGACTCGCCATTTCACTCGATCACCAGTGTCGTGGATCAGCTCAGTGTTCCTGTCTCGTCCATGCCATGTGGCCAAGCCATCCAGGTATTTTCCTCTCGGTCTGCCTCTTGGTCTGTTTCCTTCGATCTTGCCAGTTGTCACCAAGTTCTCCAATCTATTTCTTCTCATAACATGTCCAAAAAATGTTGACTGTCTACGTCTAATTTCTCTAATCAGTTTACGATGTTCATTTGTCTCCTGGAGTACTTGGTCATAGGTTTTTCTGTCTGTCCATGGTATTCTTTGCATTTTCCTCAGAAACCACATTTCTGCAGCCATCAGTTGATTTTCAGCTTGACTGCCCATTGTCCAAGTTTCACATCCATACAAAAGAACAGGCTCTATGTATCCCCTCAACAATCTTTTTTTCTCGTTTCAATTGACATCTTTTTATTGGTCAGAATGTTTTTCATCTTGCTAAGTGATACAACTACTTTCATTATCTGATTCAGTGCCAAACAAAAATTAGGTCTGGACCAAATCTGCGCGGGTGCTACGGAGTTCGTGCATCGAGCGAAGCCATCCTTGAGTGAATTATCTTCTGTACGAGGGGCTGGTCATGTCTGTTTTGGAGTATGCAATGGCAATCCTGACTCTCAGCCATACGCAGATAGAAAGGATGGAAAGGATACAG
Organism: Cepaea nemoralis; assembly: GCA_014155875.1. Taxonomy (NCBI): domain Eukaryota; kingdom Metazoa; phylum Mollusca; class Gastropoda; order Stylommatophora; family Helicidae; genus Cepaea; species Cepaea nemoralis. The sequence continues at coordinate 1,545,717 of JACEFZ010002737.1, read as the reverse complement.
AATGAAGCAATGCGCATTATTCTTGGATGTACAAGAGATACAGCATGCAGGGCGATGCGCTACCTTCTTGATTTTCCAACCATTGAAGAGAGAATACAAGTTTGCAGGGCACGCGCCTACCTCAGAATTAACGCAAACACACAACATCCACTGCATAGTGAAATTAGGACGGTGAAGGGCAGCAGGTTAAAAAGAGGACGGTCGTGGATGGGTCAAGCCGAAGACATTCTTCAACAGGTGTGTTCACTTGAGGACTTAGAACCTGGCGAGGAGTGGGTGCAAGTGCCAACAGACTTCTGCACATCCTTTTCAGTTTGCATCCAACTAGATAGAAAATGCAGACAAGAAAATCCGGCTGCTGTTGAGGCTGAAGTACAAGCGTTGATTTTCGAGAATTCGCTAGACGGTGACGCGGTCATCTACACAGATGGGTCGGTCGTCCGACATGTGAGAAGCTCATGGGCCTTTACAGCTCGGGCCGGAGGGAGAATTGTGAAGGAGGACTCGGGTGCTTTCACTGAAACCACAAGTAGCCTGACCATGGAAGTCATGGCAGTAAGTAAAGCAATAACATGGCTCGAGACACAGACATTCACTAGGGCTTGTTTCCTTAGCGACTCAATGAACATGATCAAGAGGATAGAGGAGGGGTCGATCCGAAGAGAGTGGTTGCTGCCTCTGAAGCGGTCTAGGCTGGCAAAGATTAGTTTCATCTTCGTGCCAGGTCATGCGGGAGTACAAGGAAATGAGCGGGCTGACAAGCTCGCAGGTGAGGCTACTGTGGAGGGCGGACGCGCCATGGACCAGGCTGACATTCTGAATGCTCTACGAGAAGTGAGACTTTTGCGAGAACCAAGTGATGACTGGGAATCTACAACAATGGCCAGACTGCGGGAGCAGCAAATTAAAAGAGGGGTGGCCAAACAAGAACACTACGCAGGAAGCCAAAGAAGATTGATAAACCAACACAGAACTGGCGTCGTTAGCCGCTACACGCTGCGGGATTTGCTGAGGAGGGGATCCGAGCACTTATGGACTGAATGGTTCGATGTGCAACGAGGATGATCTGTCGACTAACTAACTAACTTACTTTCGCCATGGCGATTCTTGTTCTAATCTCTTCAAGGCATCTCCCATCAGATGTTATGACTGTTTCAAGATAATTGTACCGATTCACTTGTTGAAGAATATTTCCATTTACTTGTATATTACATTGTGGCACTTCTTCCTTCCTAGTGACGACCATAACCTGAGTCTTTTTACAATTTAATTCTAACCCCAGTTTCTCACTGTGTACAACAGGCGCATCTACTAATTGTTGCAGGTCCTGCGCATTGTCTGCAATTAATACTGTATCATCTGCATATCTAATGTTCTCCTACCAGCAGGGCATATTGACTCTCGCTGAATACTCATGTCCTGGGAGAAAAAGGGGATGGGGGAGAGAGAGACTGGACTGTCGAATAGGACAGCTATCCGTGGTCACGAGATGATCAGACCCTCAAAGGCAGGTTGAAATTCAGATTTAAAAATTCCGGAAATCTAGAAGCCACCACTTGCTCAAACATAGACGTCGCCACGGGAAATTGCAGCAAACGTCTTTTAGTATTCATATTATCTTAGCTACAAGACATGAACGGCTCTTATCCATTACATGGACCTGTCTTTAAGAAGACACAGATTATGGTCGTCACTAAGAAGGAAATACCACAATGTAATATGCAAGTACCCCGATCAGGGGTACGTGAAGCCATGGAAGCAGGTGGTGGATGGAATGTGAGAGCAGCCGACAGATTGTTGTTGGTTATGGTCTTGCACTCTGCGGCGATAGGCAGATGATCTCATCAGTAGAGACAATGGCTATGGCCACCGACTAGTACAGTCACTGCCCAGAAGGAAAGCAATGGCAAACTACCTTCTGCAAAACTTGCCAAGAAACCATAACAACCATGAAAGAAAACATAATAAGAAAGAGATCTGGTGGCGAGACCCCCAGGCCAGGCAGATCAGATAACACTGGGGAAGAGTGTGACGCAGGGACCAGTACTAGTAATCGTGATGACGGAGTTAATCCTGACTGTGTTACCAAGGAAATCCCCTGTGTCAGACTAAGAAACAGAGTGAGAATGGCAACGTGGAATGTGAGAAGTTTGTATGAGGGAAAGCTTAAAGTAGTGTGTGATGAGATTGAGAGGTTAAACATTCAAATTTTAGGAATTAGTGAACATCGCTGGAGCGGCAAGGGACATTTTACGACTGAAAATGGAAGTATTTTCATTTATTCTGGTAGAGATGTCGGAGGCCAGAGTGGAGTGGCATTTTGTTTAGACAAGACAACTGCAAAAACTTTAATGGGATATGATCCAGTTAGTGATAGAATCCTCACTATTAGACTTAAAGGCCGTCCAAAAAACACAACTCTCATACAGATATATGCACCTACTTCAACTGCAGAGGAGGACGAAATTGAAGATTTTTACAACACACTACAAGACACATTAAATAAGATTGGTCATAATGATATAGCAATAATAATGGGAGATTTCAATGCAAAAGTAGGTGCAGGAAGAGCTGAAAATGAGAGACACGTTTTAGGAAAATTTGGATTAGGAAATAGAAATGATGCAGGTGACAAATTAATTGAATTTTGCACAGAAAATGAGTTAGCGATAGTCAACACACTTTTTAAACAACATCCAAGAAGACTCTTCACATGGAAGTCTCCAGACAGTTTTACCAAAAATCAGATAGATTATATTTTAATACAAAGAAGATGGAGATCAAGCATAACATCTGCAAAAGCCCATCAGTTATTAGAAGCAGATCTGAAATTAAAACTCAAAAAGCTTACCCGAGGACCAAGGCCACTTCGTTTTGATCTCACAAACATACCAGACGCATACAACATAGAAGTTAGGAATCGCTTTGGGGTCTTGATGTCTGTACAAGAAGAAATGATACCCGATGAACTGGCAGTACAAGCTAGGGATATCTTGATAAATGCAGCCAAAGATCTAATTCCGACCAAGAAAAAGCAACTTAAGCCATGGATTACATTAGACACGTTAGAATTAATAAAACAACGAAGGGAGCTGAAACAGAAAGGAGATGAATCAATTAACCACAGGATGAAGTATAAATCTTTAACTCGAGAAATAAGAAAGAACACAAGAAAGGACAAAAATCAATATATACAAGATTTCTGTACCAGAATAGAGCAATATCATAAGGCTGGAAGAGATTATGAAATGTTCAAAGAAATGAAGTTATTGACAAGAAATGTTCAACCTCAATTGAATGTTATCTGTGACAAGATGGGAAATACCTTAACAGAATCTAGACAAATTCTAGGAAGATGGCAGGAGTACTGCAGTGGAATGTATGATATGAGTGACAGTGAGGATATGAATGAGATACATGAGCCAACGACAGCAGAGACAGAACCTGAACCCTCATTAGATGAAATTGCTTGGGCTATAAAGCACCTGAAGAATGGTAAATCTCCTGGATGTGATGAGATACCAGCTGAACTAATTAAAGCGGGAGGAGAAGAAAGCATACACATATATCATGCATTATGTACAAAGATTTGGAAATATGGTATATGGCCAAAAGATTGGAAGAGAACTATCTTCATTCCAATACCAAAAAAGGGCAACCTGAAATTATGCACCAACTATAGAACTGTTGCCCTGATCAGTCATGCAAGTAAAATCCTACTAAAAGTCATAATGGCAAGACTTCATAAGAAAATGGAAGAAGAGATTAACGTAGTTCAAGTTGGATTTAGACAAGGAAGAGGAACAAGAGATCACATATTCAACATTGTCCTGTTAAATTCCCGAGAGAAGACTGGACTCAACAAGCACATCTTTAAACTTATTATCTGTTGGGATTATTGACTGACTTTGGTCTACACTCCTCTCTTCTGTCTTTCATTCCATATATCTATTTCTTTCACTCTTTCTATTATTCCCTCAACACATACTCCGACAACAGTTCCTTTCAACGATAAGATAAAAGATTTATTAATAAAAAAAAAAACTATGTCTGGTGTAGGTATGGAGATTGTCTATGTAGTTGATAGTGTATTCTATTGTTGGTGCCAGAATGAACTCTGAATGTCTATCAGCTTTGTTACTTCTCGCCATTCATTCTTCAAGATCACAGGACAGCACATCAAACAGGACAGAGCTCACCCGGGATGATCCGTATGCTTGAATCTGATGGTAAATCCGTGATTGAATGCAAAAACAAAAACCGTTCACCACTGAGTCAAGGTACCGTAATAAAAGTCCCGTAAGTTTATGAATGCACCTGAATCTGTTTCATGACTGTAAGTATCCATCATCGAAAAACCACCACATCGTCACAGTTCTTCTATTAGTCTTTTAGTAATAGCACTGTTCTTACTTGTCTATTCTTTCTTCATTATACATATAAGCTGTCTGTAGTTTTAAGTATCCCTGCTTGCCACAGGTTAACCTCTCTTCCCTTTCAGGGCCTTAGTGGTATATTCGGTTGAGCATACCGTGTTCTGTATTTTACTTTACTTTATCATTTCTTCATCTTAAAACATGTCCATGTTTTGTTTTGTTCTAAGTAAGTACTTTAGTAGTTCAAGTGGAGTATTCTTCATCTCTTCTCTGATTTCACTAGGAGAGTGGAACCTGTGTGGAAGGATAACAAATACCGTGATAAGCATCCGCCCCTTACTCCTACTTATGCAAGTGTCCTTCTCCAGCCATAATGACAAGGCTTCCGAAGTGAACATCCGCATAAGACATATGAATTCACCCAAGTCTAAACTATCTACTAATAGAAAGCAATGGTAAATGCTATTCATTCACATCTATATTCCTATGCTAAACTATATCTAATATATTTATACCTTATTTAGGCATCTATGTTCCTGGAATCGAAATAACACTTAGCGAATAACACACTATTATCCCCTCTTTCCATCATTAGGGACGTGTATTTCTATTCCCACTCAAGAACATATCTCCTTCAGGTCAGTTTGGAACACACACTAAACTTACACAAAGAATTGACCCTCTTTATATCGGTCAATTTTGCCGCATAGTCCTTGACATTGCTGGACACCTCACATCCAGACTGCATTATCATTGTTAGTGGAAAATTACAGATCTGAAACTTTTCATTCTTCATACATTCAGACCGCAATATGCTATCCAATAATGCTGTCTGCCTTTGTCGCAAACTAATTTTTCCACGCGACAGTTTACCTGTACTGTTGGCCTCCTTCTGGGTCTTGACCTAGAAACACATGCGCCTGGTCACTCCTTTGTTGGTTAACCCTTCTCCTACCTGGTTAGTCGGTGTATACAGTCGTCCATCTGGGAATCGTTAACTCTTCAGTATTTCACGACATAGGCCCCCTCTTAAGAGATTAGACCGCGTCGAATCTTTCTCACTGTAGGTTTGATTCCCATGATCCACAATCCTAGTCTTCTTCCTCCGGAGCTGGATGTCTGGATAAAAAATCTGCTCCTACATTCTCCTTACCAAGGATGTATTCCATTGTGAAGTCCAGTTGCAGCAACAACGTCCATCACATCCACCGTGCGTTGAGCTTCTGCGAAGTAGCTATTAACATCACGTGTTGATGATATGATTGGATCCTCACATGGCTCACTTCATTATCCAGTAGGCGCTCTAATTGACACCCTACTATACTACTCACGACTGAAACTAGTGTTGGCTCCTCGCTCCTGTACGTCTGGTCGACCTACTTTCGACTTGCGTCAGCGACGGCTCACAATACAGACGGATTGTCCCATCCTGATTGTAACACTGCTTCCATGTCCTCTTGGTTTCCCCCGGCTTTTCCTCTGGGGATGTTCCGCCTCGTCCTCGTCGGACCGAGTCATCTTTCCCAAACCTCCTGGGCTTTTGCTTCCAGGACCATCTTGGGCGATGTTTTATCTGGTCAGCCAATCTTTGGTTGGAGTCCTGGGTAATTCTCGCTTTTCCCGACGTTACCCACCCCTTCTGAACTTGGTTACCGGTGAAACTTTCACTCTTGTCCTTTCCCTGACTTGTGATTTCCCTCCTCCTGTCGTTGGGTAAATCTGACCTATCACGTACTGTCCCATAGGCCCTCCTATGTTGTACTGGCGATCTCTGGTCTTCGTCTGGACTGGTAACCTTTGTCCCAATGGCTGCCATCACCATAAAGTGCGAAGCTTTGCTCCCGGATCTCTCTTCATATTTCCTAATGAGATGTCTAGGGAGATTTTTCTTCTCTTCCCCGATCCGTATTTTGTAGATGTTCTTGGACACCACCTTTTCCACAGGATAAGGTCCTTTCCATCCTACTTGGAGTATATTGGTCTCTGCTGGACTCCACACTTCCACTTTGTCTTCCACTTTAAGAGCTAGTTTCCTCTTAATTCGCTTGTTGGGTGGTGCTTTCTGGCACTCCGAACAAGACTTCACCCACCGGCGTACATCTCCGGTCATTCCTGGCCAGCAATAATGGCCGGATATTTGCTGCAAGGTCTCTCTGACACCCATATGTCGATTCTCGTCTATGATGTGTCCACTCTGAAGAATGTGAGGACGGTGGGTCTCTGGAACCACCCACTGCTCATGCAGGTTATCTCCCCTCCCAGCTCTCCGATAGAGTAGTTGATTCTTCAGAAAGTACTGTCCCCGTTCTGGTGGCTCAGCACTTCTTTGCAGCTTCCTGTAGCAAGGATGCAACGTAGTATCCTTCCTCTGGGCAGTATGCAATTCTCCTATCCCTGAGTTGTCGCATAGTGTCTCTGCCTCTTTTTCCTTCCCTTGAGATCCACTGACTACTGTTCCCTTGTGGGCTGGCTGTTTGGGCATCCCCAAAAAGACATATTTCGTGCCAATGATCATTGGAAATAAGGAGTCAGATAATACAGCAGCTGGAATAATGCCCGTGACGTACCTGGATTTAATCTCCACCTTGGCGATTGGCAGCGTCATGGTAACAGCACTCCTCATTGCCGGCTGTATCTCTATGGTCTCCCCTGTAAGTTGGTCTGGGCTTACCAAGCTGGCGTCCACCACCGCTTCCCCATCCAAACCGGTATCGTAGAGACAAGCAACCTGCTGGCCATTGACTTCAATAAGTTCAACCACAGGTGGTCTCTCTTGGTCCTGAGTGTCTTTCATCTCCTTGACCGTTTCCTTGCCTTCCTCTTTTGATTCCTCGAGGTTGGTTATGCAATTGGCGTGTTTGGCCTTGCATCTGCAGTCCACAGTATTATGTGTTGTCGACTGGCAGTGAGTGCACTCTGTTCCCTTCCTAGGTTTCCGTGTGTCCTTTTTGTTCCTTTCTCCTTCGCCGACCTCAGCCTTGTCTGTGATCACCGATGTAGGAATCACTTTGCATGCTGCGAAGTAAGAACTTTTAGGTTTCGATCTGCAGTCTTTGGTGTTGTGGGAAGCCGCCTTGCAAAATGAACACCACTTTTCAGACCACTGTCGTTTCGCTTGAGAATTCGAGGTGCTCTGGTTTCCTACCTTCACCTTCTCTGAACTCTCCTCTGTGTGCTTTATATAAGGTTCCCCTTTTTCTCCTTCCCAGTTTTTAGGTTTCTTTTTCTCTGGTTTCTCCTGACCTTTGGTTTGTGTACTTAGTTCCTCAGTTTCACCATGTACTTCCACGAATCGTTCCGCCAGCTTATTCACAACATCAATCCGTTCCGCCCCTTGTTCTCCCAAGAAGGTTCTGAGAGGTTTCGACATTTGCTTTCGCATTTGGTCTACCACCATCATCTCTTCGAGACTCTCATAATCCCTCTTGAATTCTGCCAAGTCCATCCATTTCTGTAGATAGGATTTCAGCCTCAGACTGTAGGCGGCGAATAGTTCTCCCGGCTCTCGTCTAGACGATCTAAACTTCTTCCTATACGTTTGTGCGGTGATGTCAAAATGTTTCATCAAAGCGGCTTTTAATTCCTGGTAATTATTTTCCTGTCCTGGTGGTAAGCGTGTGTACACTTCAAATCCCGAACCGATTAAACCCTGGGATAGTTTAAGAGCCCATCTGCTCCGATCCAGCCCCATAGCGACTGACATTGCTTCGAAACGAGATGCGTACTGGTCAAAGCGTTCCTTAGACTGATCGTAGACAGCTAAGGGAAACTTCATGGCATGGTAACCATGTCCACTCATATGGGTTGCACCCGGTGAAGAAGAATTTCCTTCCACTCCATCTATTTCTCCCTTAGTTTGTGTCTTGAGTTCTAGCTCTTTCATGCGGTATTCATGTTCTCTGATCTTTGTGGCTTCTTCTGCATCCAACCTCTTTTTGGTCTGCTCCGCTTCAGCATCTAACCGCTTGTTGATTTGTTCCATTTCCATGCGTTTCAATTCCAACTCAGTCTTCCGATCTTCTCGTTCCGCTTGACGAATTTCTCTCTCTCGTTCTTGTATGTAATCAGTTAGCTCGGAACCAGCTAAACCAATTGCCTCCCCGTTGGCCCTCAGTTCGGCTGTAGTTACTTTAGGAGTTGCCATAGTTACAGCAGATAAATCAGCACGTTGAGTAAAGACACCTCAAGGCAGTAAAGAATACTCACTATAAACCGATAATCTACCTAGAACCTATATCATTTATCTATGTCTATTAAATATTATAAATCTCCAACACCATACAGTACATCACAACCACTCTCTCATCCACAAGAGGAGATATAGGATAAAGACTTATGTAGACGTGTGACCGTGTGACTAGGTATGTAATGTGTCTTACCACCTATCCACATTCACTCTGTCTGGAACTTTCTCACTGCAAAGTCACCAGCATTAATGAAATGTTTCTACCATAAATGTAATGGCACCATATATCCAATGGACGTCCTTCCATTAAAAGTCATCAATATATACTTCTATTTATTCCAATCAGTATGTCCCAACATGTAGGTACTCCGCTATGCCTGTGCCAATATGCAAGTACCCCTTTATGCATATGCCATGTTATGCTTTCCGGTCATATGGGTATTCTGTATGTACGTACCTCGCTGCTCCACCAATTATGTCCTGTTAAATTCCCGAGAGAAGACTGGACTCAACAAGCACATCTTTAAACTTATTATCTGTTGGGATTATTGACTGACTTTGGTCTACACTCCTCTCTTCTGTCTTTCATTCCATATATCTATTTCTTTCACTCTCTCTATTATTCCCTCAACACATACTCCGACAACAGTTCCTTTCAACGATAAGATAAAAGATTTATTAATAAAAAAAACTATGTCTGGTGTAGGTATGGAGATTGTCTATGTAGTTGATAGTGTATTCTATTGTTGGTGCCAGAATGAACTCTGAATGTCTATCAGCTTTGTTACTTCTCGCCATTCATTCTTCAAGATCACAGGACAGCACATCAAACAGGACAGAGCTCACCCGGGATGATCCGTATGCTTGAATCTGATGGTAAATCCGTGATTGAATGCAAAAACAAAAACCGTTCACCACTGAGTCAAGGTACCGTAATAAAAGTCCCGTAAGTTTATGAATGCACCTGAATCTGTTTCATGACTGTAAGTATCCATCATCGAAAAACCACCACATCGTCACAGTTCTTCTATTAGTCTTTTAGTAATAGCACTGTTCTTACTTGTCTATTCTTTCTTCATTATACATATAAGCTGTCTGTAGTTTTAAGTATCCCTGCTTGCCACAGGTTAACCTCTCTTCCCTTTCTGGGCCGTAGTGGTATATTCGGTTGAGCATACCGTGTTCTGTATTTTACTTTACTTTATCATTTCTTCATCTTAAAACATGTCCATGTTTTGTTTTGTTCTAAGTAAGTACTTTAGTAGTTCAAGTGGAGTATTCTTCATCTCTTCTCTGATTTCACTAGGAGAGTGGAACCTGTGTGGAAGGATAACAAATACCGTGATAAGCATCCGCCCCTTACTCCTACTTATGCAAGTGTCCTTCTCCAGCCATAATGACAAGGCTTCCGAAGTGAACATCCGCATAAGACACTATGAATTCACCCAAGTCTAAACTATCTACTAATAGAAAGCAATGGTAAATGCTATTCATTCACATCTATCTTCCTATGCTAAACTATATCTAATATCTTTATACCTTATTTAGGCATCTATGTTCCTGGAATCGAAATAACACTTAGCGAATAACACACTATTATCCCCTCTTTCCATCATTAGGGACGTGTATTTCTATTCCCACTCAAGAACATATCTCCTTCAGGTCAGTTTGGAACACACACTAAACTTACACAAAGAATTGACCCTCTTTATATCGGTCAATTTTGCCGCATAGTCCTTGACATTGCTGGACACCTCACATCCAGACTGCATTATCATTGTTAGTGGAAAATTACAGATCTGAAACTTTTCCATTATTCATACATTCAGACCGCAATATGCTATCCAATAATGCTGTCTGCCTTTGTTGCAAACTAATTTTTCCACGCGACAGTTTACCTGTACTGTTGGCCTCCTTCTGGGGCTTGACCTAGAAACACATGCGCCTGGTCACTCCTTTGTTGGTTAACCCTTTTCCTACCTGGTTAGTCGGTGTATACAGTCGTCCATCTGGGAATCGTTAACTCTTCAGTATTTCACGACAAACATGCGTTTAATAATAGAGAAGTGCAGAGAATTTAATGTAAACCTATACTCATGTTTTGTGGATTATTCAAAGGCATTTGACTGTGTACAGCATCAGAAACTTTGGGAAATCATGAGGACTATGGGCTTTCCATCACATGTAGTACAACTCATAAAAATGCTCTATCTAGACCAACAAGCAGCAGTTAGAATAGATGGCGAGGCATCAGATTGGTTTGACATCAAGCAAGGAGTCCGTCAGGGCTGCGTGCTGTCACCCTATTTGTTTAACCTGTACGCCGAAAATATAATGAGAAATGTAAGAGATGATATAAACAGGGAGCTATATGATGCCCTAAATATCGGCGGTCATGACATACAAGAGATTCGATATGCTGATGATACAGTATTACTATCCACAACACAGAATGGCATAGAAAACCTAATAGCCTCAACCCAATTGAATAGTGAAAATCACAACTTATATCTTAACATAGCAAAAACAAAGATAATGCATACAGATAAAACTACTATGGAGAAAGAAATATACATTAATGGGGGAAAATTGGAGGTGGTGGAAAATTTTGAATATCTTGGGTCATTGATTACCAATAACGGTGACACAATGAAAGAAATTAAACGGCGACTATCCATTGCTCTTCAAAGACTAAAACAGATGAATAAATTATGGAGTGGGACAGACAGAACTACAAAAATTAGATTTTTAAGAGCATGCATCTTTCCCATTGCAACATACGCCTGTGAGACATGGACACTTACTAAACAAGCTGAACAGCGCATAAACGCCTTTGAATATAAATGTTATAGACGAGTTCTAAGAATATCTTGGGTAAAGAAAAGAACAAATGCATCCATACTTCAAGAGTTGAATATTGAGGAGGGATGGCTATTAAAGACGATAAAACAAAGAAAATTGAAGTATTTTGGTCACTTGAAACGTCATGAAGGTTTGGAGAGAACAATAATGGAAGGGTATATGCCTGGGAAGAGAGGAAGAGGAAGGCCAAAGAGAAGATGGGTGCAGGATGTGGCGGATGATCTCCAGATGGGTGTATCAGACGCGGGACATCTTGCTTGTGATCGAGAAGCTTTCCGGAAGGTTGTTATGGGAGCGAGGTTCTGCAAAGGACATGCTACTGAATGAATGAATGAATATGCAAGTAAATGGGAATGTTCTTAAACATATGAATCGGTACAATTATGTTGGAACAGTCATAACATCTGATGAAGAGATTAGAACAAGAATCTCCATGGCAAAGGCAGTCTTTTGCAAAATGACAAACATACTGACCAATAAGAAGATGTCAATTGCAATGAGAATAAGAGTATTGAGGCGCTACATAGAATCTGTGCTTTTGTGTGGATGTTAAGCGTGGACAATGAGCAGACAAGCTGAAAAACATCTGATGGCTGTGGAAATGTGGTTTCTGAGGAAAATGTAAAGAATACCACTGTCAGACAGAACAACCAATGACCAAGACCATACAAGAAACAAATAAAAACCGCAAATTGTCATGTCAAACTGTCAGTTACTGCCAATATAGTACCTCGCGGTGTATGGCGGGGGAGAGGGAGGGGGGGGGGGAGTCTTTGAGCCTTAGGAAATAAGGCCGCCTAGCCAGTGCAGTCGACACGAACTGTGCAGGTTAGAGTTTTCGTTTTCGCTTCCCCCCCCCCCCCCCCCCCCCCCCCCCACAGGAAAAATTCCCACACCTTACCGAGGATTCGAACCCTTGTCTCCCGAAAGACAATCCGGCGTTCTAGCCGCTCCTCATTTTCAAAAAAAAGAACGTAACCTGATTAGAGAAATTAGACATACACAGCCACAATTCAGAAATGAATCAGATCAGAAATGGAGAAATCAGGTCTAAAGTGGGGGTTATAGCTGCACTAGATTTTCTTAGAAGGCAGCAAGCCAAATGGTGTGGCCATGCAAATAGGTTACCAACAGTATACCACAACAAGCAATGATGTACAGACCAAAGGGAAGAAGAGGCCGACCACGTAAACGATGGACGCTGGGAATATCGATACATGAAGCCCATAAGCGGGTACTGTCCCGCTGTTTATACTTCACCTCGACACCGCAGTTTACAAGAAGAACATGATGAACACAATTTTTTGGTCACATGAGAAGAAATAAATTGGATAATTGGTGACAACTGGCAAGATCGAGGGGAAGAGAACAAGGGGATGGCAGAGAAGTAAATATATGGATGGCTTGGCCACGTTGCATGGTCGAGACAAGAACACTGAGTTGATCTACGACTCTGGTGATAGAGTGAGAAGGCAAAATATGACCGCCCACGCTTACCGGCATGGCACATGATGATGATGGTGGGACGATACAGTTTAGACTCCGATGTCCGAGAGCACACATGTGTTTAGTTGAATTTTACATTAAATTAGTCTGTTCGTCCGTCCATCTGTATATCTATCTATTTATTATTTATCTTTGCATCCATTCGTCCATCTCTCTCTCTCTCTCTTTCTCTCTCTCTCTCTCTCTCTCTCTCTCTCTCTCTCTCTCTCTCTCTCTCTCTCTCTCTCTCTCTATCTCTTCTCTCTCTCTCTCTCTCTTCTCTCTCTCTCTCTCTCTCTCTCTCTCTCTCTCTCTCTCTCTCTCTCTCTCTCTCTCTCTCTCTCTCTCTCTCTCTCTCTCTCTCTCGTGTGTCATTGGAGCTACGGTTTTCGTGCTTTGTGCGACACTTTTGACGGGAAAACCCTTCGGAAGGAGACCGACCCATATGGGATAAAACCCATGTGAAATGAAGTCTTGCCTTTTAAGCCATTTTTAAAATATATGTATTGACCACTCCTGGGTGATGTGGCCAGTATCACTTCACCCGCATTTACTTTCCAACACAATTCCTGGTACAGTTTAGGCTTTGTCGACTTGGGAACCCATGTTAATTTTTCAATTTCACATCCATGGAACCCCTGACCACGGGAACGGCAGTTGAGTGACTAGCCACTGCGCCAACAGTTTCCTCGTGTAGCGGTGTCGTATAAATGTAACTACGTTGATCATATAATATGTAACAGATCTTACACTTGTTGATGGCAAGTATAAATATAACTGCAGGTAACTACGTTGATCATATAATATGTAACAGATCTTACACTTGTTGACGGCACGTATAAATATAACCGCAGGTAACTACGTTGATCATATAATATGTAACAGATCTTACACTTGTTGACGGCAAGTATAAATATAACCGCAGATAACTCCGTTGATCATATAATGTGTAACAGATCTTACACTTGTTGACGGCAAGTATAAATATAACCGCAGGTAACTACGTTGATCATATAATATGTAACAGATCTTACACTTGTTGACGGCAAGTATAAATATAACCGCAGATAACTACGTTGATCATATAATATGTAACAGATCTTACATTTGTTGACGGCAAGTATAAATATAACCGCAGATAACAACGTTGATCATATAATATGTAACATATCTTACACTTGTTGACGGCAAGTATAAATATAACCGCAGTTAACTACGTTGATCATATAATGTGTAACAGATCTTACACTTGTTGACGGCAAGTATAAATATAACCGCAGATAACTACGTTGATCATATAATATGTAACAGATCTTACACTTGTTGACGGCAAGTATAAATATAACCGCAGATAACTACGTTGATCATATAATATGTAACATATCTTACACTTGTTGACGGCAAGTATAAATATAACCGCAGATAACTACGTTGATCATATAATGTGTAACAGATCTTACACTTGTTGACGGCAAGTATAAATATAACCGCAGATAACTACGTTGATCATATAATATGTAACAGATCTTACACTTGTTGACGGCAAGTATAAATATAACCGCAGATAACTACGTTGATCATATAATATGTAACAGATCTTACACTTGTTGATGGCAAGTATAAATATAACCGCAGATAACTACGTTGATCATATAATATGTAACAGATCTTACACTTGTTGACGGCAAGTATAAATATAACCGCAGATAACTACGTTGATCATATAATATGTAACATATCTTACACTTGTTGACGGCAAGTATAAATATAACCGCAGATAACTACGTTGATCATATAATATGTAACAGATCTTACACTTGTTGACGGCAAGTATAAATATAACCATTGGTAACTTCGTTTATCATATAACATGTAACACAGGCCTTACACTTGTTGACGGCACTGCATCTTTTTCGCTGAAGAGAAACTCGCGAGAATGCTTTTAGGAAAAAGAGTTACATAATCTTCTAGATTCTTCTTCTTCGTTCATCCGGAGTTTTTTTTCAGACGTGATTGCGTTGTGCCTGTTTACAGCAGAGCTGCGTTCTTGCGCCGTTAGGCCGACACATCCGACTTCTGTGGGCATTTGTTGACCGGGTTAACCTTCCCGGGGATCTTCTAGATTCTAGAAGGTTCTTAACTGATTAAGTCCCATGGGGTGATCAATCGTCTTAAGCGACTTCTCGTATCTGCCATGGACTTACATACAGTAATTTCCCCCATGAAACCCCCTTTTATGTGATATATAATACAACATGTCGACTACCACGTTAAAAGCTTTTAAGTTATAACTGTGACACTTCACATTTTCTGCCATCCATTGGGGGGGGGGGGGGGGGCGGCAAACCTACTGTTTGTTAACCTTTGGCGACGGAGTAGCGAACGAGATTCGCAATCCTTCCCGCATACCGGGTCCGAAATCAGTGGCAGAATATTTGGAAGGAGACCACCATGTGTTGGCCGCTCTCCTTGGCGAAAGACTTAACGACTTTCTCCGTAATCCCGTATATCCACGCGAGAAACACAGCTACGCGAGATTCGGCAGCGGATCGCGTTGCGTTGTTTACTTGCGGGGTATGTGAGCCGGTCGCTCAGAAAGCAATGGCAAACTATTGAGAGTAATCTTGCCATAAACATCAAAAACAGCTGGAAAATGCTAGTGTTGACTGCAACGTCCTGTAAGGGATATGCAACTTTAAAGAAGAAAAAAAAAACTTGTGTTGATTTTAACATATGGTAAGGTGGTAGATCGTTCAGAAAGCAATGGCAAACTACTAAACTTATACTTGCCTAGTAAATCATACACAGGGGGGGGGGGGGGGGGAATGCTAGTGTTGATTGACCAGTGACCATAAAAGAGTGATAAGCTGGAAATGCTGTGTGAACGAAACTAGGCGGTCATTTTGATAAGTAACAGTGAAAGCTCGGGGTAAAATTGATTGTTGACTGGACTGGAGATAATGTTTTTGCATGTCCGTCACAGGACGTAGCAGTCAGCCCCAGCATTTTTGCTGTTCGTGAATCCTGGGCACATTTTACGTTCAGTAGTTTGCCATTGCTTTCTGAACCTATACCTTTTTCGAAAAACCAGTATCGCTGTGTTTCGAACCCGGGTATACGGGCTCACAAACCGCGTTCGCAAGACCTTAGCCACGACGACCGGCCACTGGAGATAAACATGGTAATTAATCTGAAAGCAGACAATGTTTGTCATTGTTAACTCAGACAACTGGCACCGTCACTGGTAAGTCACATGAGTTGACGCCGGTAAAATAATTGTCCGAGACACATCACCCCGGGCGGGGATACGCGCTGTCAGAATAAGCGAGTCATTTGCAGTATACCAGGGCTCCAAACAGGACCACGTTGTTAAAATTCTGGGACTCTCAGAACAAGATATCGTTTTAGTAATAATGAGAAAAGAAACACTATAAATGAAGTCTTAGGTGCTACCACATGAGAGCTAATGCAGATACCTAGAAATGTGGTATAGAATACGACCACCGCAAGAAGAAACACAAGGTCAGACAATGAAATATGGCAATGTGTGTACAATGAAAGCATCCTCTCTTCTCATCATCTAGTGTCATATCGATAGGCGCGAGTCTTCATTCTGTGGATATAGTCAGGTGATGGGGATTGGTGTATTCCGCTGTTTACAGCCCAGATTCATCCAGAGAAGCAGACCTCTTCCTCGGTGGCGTAGCAGGCGAGGCAGTGGTGCTTCCATCTAGATTGTGACAGGTGGTTGTGTATAATTCTTATGTGTGTATTGTGTAGTGTATATTATATAACAGTGATAACAAACGATATAAAGACAAGCATAAATGAACATTTTGTATAAAAAGAAGCAGCACCAACACTCATAGACGCAATATATAACTATTGTATTAAATATACAGTACTTACAAACAATTTAATTACATTATTGCAAGTTAAATTACATAACAAAGTAAATACAGTGATATGAATAAAATACTCAGCTCTGCTGTAAACAGGCACTATGCAATCAGTCTGAAAAAAAACTCTCCGGATGAACGCAGAAGAATAGGAATAAAATGTCACACACCATTGTTACGAGCGTAAGTTAATAAGTAAGTCACAAATGGCTGTAGAAAAATAACTACACATGATAACAACTTGAAATCAGCCCCTTTTTTATTTCTTTCATCAACCCTCTTTTTATTCCCAGTGTTTCTAGAACCTCTGAATTTGATTGTTTTTGTTTCCGTGAAATACGACATATTCGTCTTTATATTCACATCTCCAGGATCTCTAATCGACTTTCTAGTTGCTTGTTCAATGTTCAGGATTCCGCGCCATACGTGTTGAATATATGTAACATTTGACTATTCTCATTTATAGTGCGTTGTTAATCTCTCTAGATGTTAACACTGATTTCATGCTGCTGAAAGCATTTGTTGGTCATTTCTATTCTCTTTTTGATTTCTATTTCACTTCTGCCATCATTTGTTATTACATGTCCAACTTGTTATTTGTTCTAGTATTTCCTCGTTTAACGTGATGCTCATTGATGACCTTTCCTTTCCACTTCTAATCATCATAGTTTTCGTTTTTTGTTTTTTAAATGTTAATATCTAAGCCACATTCTGTACCATGCCTATTTTATTTGTTCCACTAGGTATTGTCATTCTTGCTCGCTTACTGCTAGTAATAGTACTGTATCGTCAGCATATCTAAGATTGCTTACGATTCTTCCTTGATAGTAAGTCCAAGCAGTTCGACTTGTTTAAAAATTCTTTCTGTGTATAGGTTGAAGAGTCTTGGGGACAACACACATCCCTGCCGTACTCTTCTTTTTATCATTATGGGCGATGAATAATTATTTCCACAGCTAATAGATGCTACTTGCTCCCAGGACAAGTTACTAACAAGTCCGATGTCCTTTCCGTCTACTCCTATATCTTAAAGAATGTAATTAGTAGTTCATGCTGTACTCTACCAAAAGCTTTCTTGCAGTCTATAAAACATACATGTATATTTTCTAAACTTCTATCTATTTGTAAATTACCATCCTTAAACATTATTTCTTCTCTGGTGCCGCTCTTTTGTGGAACCCAAATTGTTCTCCAGCTACTTCCCCATTTATTTTGTTTTGAATTCTTTATTGTATGACCTTGAGTAGTATTTTAATTATATGGTGTCACAGAACGCCGTGTTACGATCCCAGAATGGATCTCGGTTTACACTCAAGATGAACAAATTAAGGAATACAGGAGGAATGAGCAGAAGAATAAACGGTACTCGCAGCATTTAAAAAATCGGAATAAAAGTACGCCCAGTGTTTGAAACTTTATTACGTAACATTATGTAACAAAGAATGCGTGGGACAGAAATGGAATAAGCCTGCAAACAAAGCTGAAAGTCTACAAAGCAGTTGTATTATCCCCATTGCTATATGCTTGTGAAACCTGGATATTAAACTACCTCCACACAATCTCAGGAAGCTCAGGAAGCCTTAGGAATCTATTGAAGATTAAATGGCAAGACAAGATCTCAGACACTGAAGTCATAAAAAGAGCGTCCATGCCCAGTATCCACAATATACTAATGAAGAATCAGATTCGCTGGGCTGGTCACTTGACTCGCATACCAGATCACAGGCTCCCTAAGCGATATTTTTAACGGCGAGCGGCATTGTAGTAAACGCTCCCAAGGCGGCCACAGGAAACGCTTTAAAGACACTGAAGATGACATGTGAAATACGTCTAGAGAGATTAACAACGCACTAAAATGAGAATAGTCAAATGCTACGTATATTCAACACGTATGGAGCGGAATCCTGGACAATGAAAAAGCAACTAAAAATTTTTGGAATTCATCTTGACACTTGGGAGACTGCTGCTAAAGACCGAAATTCGTGGCGTACATCATTACTCAAGGGTGCAGTCACTTGTGAAGCACCAGGACTGCAAAAGCTGTGAAGAAAAGGCTGGACAGAAAAACTACTGCAGGAGACCCCCCTCCTGGAACGTCAAGCATTCTTTGTCCAATTGTAAAAAAAAATTTCAAGCCAAAATAGGTCTTATCGGCCATCTTAGAACTCACGGCTCATACTTTCAACGTCACAGGATGAAATGAACGGTCATCATCATTTTTGATGGACAAACAACAACGTAATATTGCACGTCATTGTTACAAGGTCACACTCTACCTAACTATGACGTAAGATTTCTCACGACGACGGCCTGGGTCCGAGAGGAGCGCGAGGTGTAAACTCCCTGCTTGATAATATAAGACTCCCCTGGATAAAGAAAGTCGGACTGAACAGAGACGGCCCACAGTCACAGGTGTGATGGCCAGTCGTTCAGGAAGAATTTATGATGGACAGGCTGGGAAATAATTAAGTCTGCACGTTATAAGGTGTAAACTGGAATTTACGCCAGAGTCGAGGAAAACTCCTGCTTTGTAACACCTCGTGCTAAAAGCGGCGGGTATAGGATTCTGGACATTGCGGGCTAGGTAGATTAATTTACCAAAGTTAGATCAGAGTAATGAACAGCCGGGTATAAGTAGACGGGGCTTTGTCATTCTCGTTAGATGGATGCATTTGAAAAATAAGGTATGAAAGATGTAAATGTATATGTCATTGTCGATGTCTGATGTTCTTCTGTTAAGAATTTTTTATCGAAATACGTTCGAGTTACTAGTCAGCTAAGCAACGAGTCTGTACCTTGTCGGGCGTTCATTTCGTTACACGACGTACATTCCAGGATTGTTTTTAATTACGGTTCTTCCTCTTCTTCTTTGCGTTCATCCAGAGTGTTTTTTTTTTCTTTTTCAGATGCCCTTCTTCTCTATTTCCTCTCAAGCATTCTTTCATTCAACATCTCTTATGAAGCAATTCTTTGACAACAAAAGAACAATATACATTAATACGCATGAAAAATAATCAATAATACATGAATCGTTGAGGCAATGTTTAACATGGGCATCATAAATACCCAAGGTGGGTGTAACGTGCCACACATATGGGAATGTTTTTTTTTTGTTTTTGGCTAGTTGTCGTTCGAGATAATGTACCATTATTATTTTCTTTGTTGCTGCTTTTTTTTTTTCTTTTAAAGGGGGCATGTAGTATGTCCTGAGGTAGTGTTCAAACAGGTTACGACTGTATGTATAATAATTGGTGGTGTCTTTGATTTCTTGTGGAAGATTATTCAACAACTGAGTGGCAGAGTATGCTAAGCTTGTATTATATAAGTCTATCCTAGGTTTAGGGACATGAAGTATATTTAGTCGTTCGCTATGTCTTGCGTTATATTTAAACAATGGCCAAAGGTAGCTTGGGGCATTTTGAAATAGAATTTTGTGAGTTAGTTTAGCTTTATTAAAAAGTAGGCGTTTATGGAGTGGCAGTAACCGTAGACGTTCATGTAGGTTAGAATTGTCTGTAAACTTATCGCCATTGATTAGACGCACTTCCCTTTTCTGGAGTTAATAAAAGCGTTTTGTTATTGATATGGAGCATCCATCCCAGATTGTGGAGCAATAATCAATATGTGTTTGTATGTGGGTAGTATAGAATATCTTTCTTGTGTTTTCGTCGAGGAAGTTTTTAATTTTGGCAAGTTGGTATACTTTTTTGGCTATTTGTTTAACTAGAGCATGAACATGGGAATTTAAAGGATAGATTTTGATCTATGATAAAACCCAGTGCCTTGTGCTCGGTTACACTTTCTATAGGTGTGCTACCAATGTGCAGCTGAAGAGTTCTCTGCTAGTTTAGAGTGTGAAGTCTTTGCCTGGTTTCTATTAACATAGATTGTGTTTTAGACATGTTAATTTGCATGCGGTTTGCATGACTCCAGTTAACTACACTATTTATTTCCTGTTGCAGGGATAATTCTAGCACATTACGATCAATAGCGTTTGTATATACTGCGCAGTTGTCTGCAAATAGATTGCAGGACGATGACAGATATAAGGGAAGATCATTTATATAAATGGCAAATAACAGAGAGCCAAGTATAGACCCCTGAGGTACCCCAACATTAATGGTAATGGCTTGGGATAGAGATTTATTGTGTGATACTACTTGCTTTCTGTCTAATAAAAATGAGTTTATGAATGTCACTATATTAAAGCTTACTTTCATTGTTTCTAGTGTTTTATTTAGGATAGTATTATCTATCATATCGAATGCTTTTTTAAAGTCTATAAACATCGTTCCACATAGAGTATTGTTGTTAATATTTTGATGCCAGTTTTCTATCATGTTTGTTAGGGCCTGTATGGCAGGAATATTTTGGCCGAAATCCTGACTGACTGTCAGCTATTAGTTTGTGGCTAACTAAGTGCTCTAGTGTTGTTTTGTGGACGTGCTTTTCTAGCGGTTTGGATAAAGAGGATAATATGGAAATTGGCCTATAATTACTCATGATACAATCGTCTGATGAACCAGCTTTTAAATGAGGATACACTTTAGCGATTTTAAAGGCTGATGGGAAGTGACTTTTGGTGAGACATTGATTGTATATAAAAGTTAGTGACTCGCAGATCGCCGGTGCAGCATAGCGAATGATGCGATTACTGATTCCATCTAGTCCTGATGAGTTATTGTTTTTTAGGTTACTGAGATGAGTAAATACTTCAGTGGTCGTCATTAGCGGTATGTTTGTGGGTATGTCTCCATAGCATATGCTCTCACAGAATGATGATAATAAAGATATGTCATGAGGCACATCTGGTATTGCAGCCTTTAGTTGGTTTATGTCGGACTGAAAGAAACTACTGAATTGATCACATGGTACCTGATTTGATGGTAACGATCGTGATGATTTGTGTTTGTTTGTCAAGGTATTAATTGCTTTCCATATATCTTAAGTGTTGGTTTTATCTATTATTAAGTTCTTAAAATAGTTTTTCTTTTCCTTTCGAATAACATATTGAACTTTGTTTCTCAGACTACGGTACATAGTTAGATCTCTATTTTTATGTGCCCTGTCTCGGTCTCTCATAAGTTCAACTACCTCCTGTGTGATCCACGGAAGCTTAGTGTGATGTTTAACATGAACTTCCTTAAATGGAACATACTTATCAAATACGCTTAGAAAAGTCTTCAGCCAGTGGTCCAGAGCATCATCTGGGTAAGGAAGCTGGTAAACATAGTCCAGAGATGAGTTGAGCAAGCTTGTAAAAAGGCATCTTGATTGAAGTTTTTATAATTTCTATATTTTATACTTATATGTTTGTGTTTCGGAGTTTTGGTACCTCTTTTCGACGACGTGCAACATACTGGGTAATGATTACTCATTGCATTAATAGGTACAGTACATTCTGTGACATTGTCAGCACACGTAGTATAGATATGATCTACAAGTGTTGCAGATGATTTTGTTATTCTAGTGGCTTGTTTGACTAACTGTTGGAAGTCATATGCCGGTATTATGTTTTCCCATGATTTGTTTGATTTGTTAGTGTCTATGTTGAAGTCGCCTAGCAGTATTATTTCTCTAGCATTACTAAAGACTACATCCATCATAGATATTTCCTGCACTGGGGTTTCGATAAAGATAGCCAACTATTAGGAGTATGCGATTTTGAAGCTTAACCTCAAGCCATATACACTGGAATAAGTGGACAACTCTGCAGCTGAGCAGGGCACTCACTTGTCCTTACAGTCGGAAATGGCTGTCAAAGGCAGAGGTAAAAAGTCCACCATGTGAATGTGGAAGGCAAGGGGAAACCACCACATTATCTTTCCAAGACTTCATGGCAAAACATATATCAGAGTTAGTGAACGACGTTAATGGCTGTCTTAGGACATCCTCGTCCGGTAGGGACAGTCATGAGCCACAGGTGACACCAGACCGTCATCCAGCTACTGATGGCAAAATCTTAACTAAAATAAATAAATTTAGGGTAGGAACATGGAATGTTAGGACATTAAATGAGCTAGGAAAGTTGACCAATGTTCTAAGAGAGATGGATAGCATGAAAATGAATATACTAGGCGTTAGTGAGATGAGATGGAAGGGATCGGGCAAAATTATAGCTGACAATCACACAATAATTTATTCTGGAGGGGATACACATGAAAAAGGTGTAGGAATAATATTAGACGAAAAAACAGCCAAATCAATTAATGGATACTGGTGTATTTCAAACAAAACAAAACAAACAAACAAACAAACTTTATTTTCAAAGGGTTAAGAATTGGGCACGCAGGCCCGTCTAACATTCTGCCCTTCTATCACTCTCTTCCATACATTATTTCATTCACACATCAATATTTCAGATAGAGTAGTTATGGTAAAAATCAAAGGCAAACCAATAGACATAAATATTATACAGGTATATGCACCAACAACAAGTAGTAGTGATGAAGAAATACAACACTTTTACGACGAAATAGAAATGGTGATGGCTCAAATTGGATCACAAGAAATAAAAATAATACTTGGTGATCTTAATGCAAAAGTAGGAAAGGTGAAAATGGAGGATGTAGTGGGGAATTATGGTTTAGGTATAAGAAATGAAAGAGGGGAAAAGCTAATAGAATGGGCAAATATCAATGATATGATAATTGGAAACACATGGTTTAAACACCATAAAAGACGACTGTACACATGGAAAAGCCCTGATAAGAAAATACGCAACCAAATTGACTACATTTTTTTTTTTTAAGCATATCCTTTACAGGACTTAGCTGTCAACACCAGCATCTTTCAGCTGTATGTTGATCTCTTGGCAAGATTACGCTCAGTAGTTTGCCATTGCTTTCTGAGCGGCCGGCTCAGTATCCCGCAAGTCACGAGCGGGGGTCGAACCGCCTCAGCTCTCGCTCCGCTACGAGATTCTGCGTGATAAACGGGATTACAGAGAGAAAGTGTTGTAACCCCACAGCCAGAGAGACCGGTAATTGACTACATACTAATTAATAAGAGATTTAGAAATGCTTTAATTAATGTAAAGACAATGCCTGGTGCTGACTGTAATAGTGATCATGTACCACTATGTGGACAAATAAAAGTAAGATTAAAGAGAGGGGAAAAAATGGTTAAGAACATGAGACTTAATAAAGAGGTTCTGAAAATAGATAAAGAACTGCAAGAACAATACAGAGTGACTGTGAAAAATAGGTACAATGCGATAGCTAAAATACAGAATATAAATGAACAATGGGAAATGCTAAAGGACTCCATTCATCAAACTAGCAAAGAAGTATTACAGAAGAGAGGCAAAATAGCTAAGAAAAAATGGATGAATGAAGAAATCTTAAAACTGATGGACAAAAGAAAACAGAGTAAAAATAACAAACAAGAATATGCTAAGATAAATAAAGAAATAAAAGATAAATGTGGGAAGGCTAAAGAAAGTTTGTTAAACGAGCAATGCAAAAAAATTGAATTAAATGCCATTAATGATACAAAAAATATGTACAGACAAATCAGTGAGCTTACAGGAAGAAAAATAAGAATAAATACAGGGTGTTTGAAATCAAAAACAGGAAAGATATTATTAGAGGAAGGTGCTATAATGAAGAGGTGGAATGAGTATATAAGAGAATTATATGACGGAGAAAGGGAAGAATTAACAGAAGATAGTAACTTAGAAGGTCCACCTATTCTGAAAGAAGAAGTCTCTGACGCTATTAAACATGAAAACAGGAAAAACAGCTGGGCCAGATGGAATCACAATAGAAGAATTAGAAGTGTTGGGAGAATTTGGAGTAGATATATTAACCAAAATGTTGAATGATATTTACAGTAGTGGATATTTACCCAGTGATATGCTGAAATCTGTATTTATAGCAATACCAAAAAGACCAGGAGCAATTGATTGTGAAGATTTTCGTACAATTAACCTCATAAACCATATCACTCAGCTTTTACTCAGAATCATAATGAGAAAAATAAAAATGGAAATTAGTGGAGAACAGTATGGAGTTGTGGAAGGAAAGGGCACAAACAATGCAATTTATACATTACGGACACTAATAGAAAGGTCAATAGAGAAACAGAGAGACACATATTTGTGCTTCATAGATTATACTAAGGCATTTGATAAAGTAAAACATGATGAACTGATTAAAATGTTGGAAGATATCAACATGGATGGGAAATATTTAAGAATAATAAAGAATGTTTACTGGAACCAAGTAGCAGCAATTAAAATGGGAAATAAAGAGGGTAGCTATGAACAGATAAAGCTAGGAGTACGACAGGGGTGTGTCTTGTCACCAGATCTTTTCTCCCTGTATAGCGAAGTAATAATGAGAGAGATCAAAGAGATGCCAGGAATACTAGTTGGAGGTTATAATATAAATAATATACGCTATGCAGATGACACAGTATTGGTGGCGGATAACTCAACAGACCTACAACAATTATTAGACGTTGTAGTAACAGAGAGTGCAAGGAAAGGACTCTCCTTGAATATCAAGAAAACAGTAACAATGGTAATATCAATGAAAATGGTGACACCAAAATGTGACACAGAAATAGAAGAAAAAATCCTTAACCAAGTGGATAATTTTAGATATCTAGGGGCATTTATAACATCAGATGGAAGATGTACAACAGAGATTAGGAGCAGAATAGGGCAGGCAAAAGCCGCATTTCAGAAAATGAAGATTATCTTGTGCAGTAAGTCACTATCACTGAATGTAAGAAAGAGAGTGCTGAAATGCTATGTATAACCAGTTTTGCTGTATGGCAGTGAATCTTGGAATGTAAATGAACAAAGTAAGAAGAAATTAGAAGCAACAGAGATGTGGTTCCTGAGACGAATGTTGTGAATTCCTTGGACTGCCAGAGTAACAAACGATGACTGCCTGAAACAGGCTAATGAAACTAGAACATTATATACAACAATAAGACAGAGACAAAGATCTTTCTTCGGTCACGTGATGAGAAGAGCGGCATTGGAGAAAATCGTAACAACTGGAAAGATCGAGGGGAACAGAGGCAGAGGCAGACCAAGAGAAATGATGCTGCATGGATTGAGACGGTGGCATAGAGGAATATCAGCAGCAGAGTTGATCCAGAAAACCAAAGACCGAGATCTGTGGAGAGCCATGAACGCCTACGCCAGCCGGCACGGCACTTGATGATGATGATGATATACACTCAATCTCACAGGTTTCAAGATCTAGCCTACGGTGGGCGTTAAGCGAGTTAGAAATATAAACTGCAATACCTGTCTCTTGTTTCTGATAGGGATCTCTTCTAATGGTGTTAACGCCTCTGATAGCGATGTCATCATCTGAGATGTTACTATTTAATCGATTTTTGATAACGCCGAACATGTGAAAATTTTAATCAACTATAAATGATAGTTCAGGCAGCTTCCCTAATAGATGGCAGATATTTAAATACCCGATTCTGAGCCCATTATTACAGAGCCAGTGTTCGTACTTATTAGACATTTTAACAATGCGTAATCATGAATTTTTTTTAACAGAAATTGAATACAACTTACGTCCCTTATAACAATACACACTCTAAAGTACAGAGAAACAGTAATATCTCTATCAATATACACTCTCACACACAAAATACGTATAAAGATCAGTAAGGATGATCAGTGAAGACCCCCTCACTCACAGTATAAACGCAATAAAAAGTATTATAAAAGATATCCAACTAAGTGTCAATCTCCGTGACTTCAATACGAGTCAATTTTTATAGTCACGTACAATCTAATACGTTGCTATATAAAACAATAACCAAGTATGCACATAAACTTTCTAGGAGAGGCTCTTTCTTGTACCGAGATCCGGTGTTGCTTTGTACTGAATTGCTAGTAAATACCAGGCTGTGTTGGTCCTTGGTACAGCGACATCATAAGTGCCTGACAAAGTGAAGCTGGGCTAAAACGTGTGAGGTATAACAACTCTGGGTGACAATGGAATGGATACTGTTGATTTCTCACTGGTGTGTAACGACTTCCAACTTCAGGCTCTGATTCGTGGCTAACAAGAGGATGTGGTGGCACGTTGTTGTTACTGATGGATTGATCCTTGCTGTGGAGAAGAGGGAACGTATCTTCATAATTATCACCCTCCTGTGTGAAAGAGGGATATTGTACGGATTTAGTGTGGTGGAAATGTTCCGTCTGGCTTGGTTATCAGGTGCCGTGGTTATGAGTGGTCTGCTCTCTTCTGGCCTATTGGTACTTGATGTGGCGGGAGTATGTCGTCTGGCTTGAGTTTGAGGTGGTGTAGCTAAAAGTGTCCTACGCGATCCAGTATTGGATGTAGGTTGTGTCCGTTCTGGGTATTTAATACTTTTGGCGAGCAAGCTGATGCCAAATGTAGACAAATGTACTTGATTCTTATAAAGTCGCTTTTTAGGTGCTCCAGGCTGTGAAGTAAACAACGGTGTGTTGATGAACTGTATGTTGTTGTGAGAACAAATCTTCTGCAATATGTTGTTATTTATGTCAGCTAGACGACGCTGGAATCAATAGCTCGGTGATAAGATGGAGGAGAAGAATATGGACGAGTTAGGAAAAGTGTGACGTAACCCGTTCAAGAGCGCTAGCAGTTGAGATGCTGTGATTTGCTGGTTGGTTGTTCATGGTATCATTAATACCAATATGAACGCTTGCCTTTCTAACGTTACGATTTACAGCCAACCTCCTAATCTTGTCTGTTAGCCGGTCAACACCAGCACCAGGCAATGGGATTATGGAAACAATATCTTTGTATGAAGTGGCCATCCGATCGCTGTATAGACCTTTCATTAGAGAGTCGCCTATTATAATGTGTGTACAGTCGGGTCGTGCTGTCTGCAAATGTTGGTTGTCAGTACGCCTTGCCCGTTGTTTCTCCCATTCAGCAGCAATCTGTACGTCTCCATGTGACTCCCCCTGTGTTTCCTGGAGGCGTATGTTGTCTGTTGGCAGTGCACTATAGCACTGTACGTTTTCTGATGAATTTTCTTGAAGCACTTCGAATCTGTTGCTTATTTTTATACCAATAAGATGGACTGCTTGTAGCTTTTTATCTTCCTCTGCACGATGAGGTGTTTTCGCGTCTTGTTTAGTTATTTGTTTTTGGTGAAACTGGGCTTCTAGATTCTCCAAAGTTGATACAGCTGCTTGGGAATTACACGCTTGTTCAGATGGGTTGGTGGTGGACTCGTGCTGTATAGTTTCTATTGTTTTTCTTAGCAACAGATTTTCCTCTCTCAGGAGCGTGATTTCTGCTTTGAGAGCAGTGTAGTCACTGCTGGTCTTGCTATTAGCTTCAATGTTCGCTGTAACAGTAGGAGTGAGTGCCTTTAATGATTGTTCTATTTACCTCAATGCGCCTATGACAATCGCACGATTGTCCATTGATAGTTGGCGTGTTATCTAAGGCTGGTATTTCTTCTGCTACTCTTACGTTGGTCTCTACGCTGTTTTGGATGTGCTCCATTGGATATTCAATGGCCAAGAGCACTGATGGGGTAGCTGGCCTCGTGTTGATGGTATTGTCCTGTTCATTCATTGTATGTGTTAGTTGAGAAACATTTCTGCTGTGATGTCCACAGCTGTAGTTGTGGGCTGTTTAGATTCTGATTCCTCACTCGAGGTGAGCATATTGATGATATCTTGTGTCTTTGATATGCCTCTACTCGTGAATGTATGTATTGAGTTCTCCAGCTCGACAAAGTCTAATTTTAGCCAAGTTGTAATGTTTTCAACGCTGCCCTGAGCTAATAATTTGTTCTTCGAATGATACAAGTGTATTGTAAGGGCTGGCCTCGTAATCAGGTCTTCCACGTAGGCCCCGCTCCTATCTTGTCTGTGTTGAATTAGTTCAGGCTTGTAATAAATGATGAACAAATCCATACTGTTCTCCCATACTAATTCCGAAGCAGCGTTCCAAATGCCTCATAATGTATTGTTAAAGGATACTGTAACACATTGGCCATAGTTGGTGTGTTAGACGACTCGGCCGACTGGGTTCCCACGCCTGGCTAGCTTGATCTTCACCGCTTTCTCTTTGTTTAGTGTGTATGTTTTGTTCACGGTCGATCGTAAACCGGATCTTGTTTTAACACCAGTCACCTCAAGAGAGGCCTCTCCTATCGATGTCATTACTGCATCATGTTATCAAACCCCTTTGAAGAATGCAGCGAACTCATTGTAGTCTAGACGCGCCACGGGCAATTTGAAGTCACGTGTTGTGGTTGGTTTGTGAACACAGAACTGATCAGGAACTTGCGATATTGTGTGCTTAGCGACTTACCACGCGCTAGTCACGCATGGTTTAATAACAACGTTGTCGTCAATCGATAATTGGTAGTTTCAAAATTGAATGACCTTACCGTCCATTTATCAAAGACATCCTAATTTCACTAAATAACAGTCACATAAACTTAAGATATTAATTCGTATTAGATCCAGTTTTAGAACGAACACAATGATATACACAGCATCCCGACTGAAATAGGCACAATTTTGATAAATTCTATAAAAATTGGGAGAGAGAGAGAGAGAGAGAGAGAGAGAGAGAGAGAGAGAGAGAGAGAGAGAGAGAGAGAGAGAGAGAGAGAGAGAGAGAGAGAGAGAGAGAGAGAGAGAGAGAGAGAGAATTTGCAAGTGATTTGGAATAAGAACGAAAGCTCTTGGTTGTCATGCTAATCCTTGTTAACATCTGCTTGTAAATAGCTAAGTATTAATGAGAATTATAAAAGTGCAGTTGTATGCTATGAAAAGAAAAATACAAAGATTAACGCATGGTATGAAAGTACACAACGCACTTAGATACATACATACAAATTATGTTGACAGGGACGTAATTAGTCAAGGGATGTAAATATGTATGTATTTACTAAGGGGTATAACTCTGAGAAATACACATATATTATTTTATTTATTGATGTTTACTTTCTTTAATAATTTAATGATTTCCTAACAATTAAACTCAAAGAAAAAATTGTACATGGAAATTTTAAACTGCTGTAAATATTTTAAACTCAAATCAAATATTGCAAACTAATTTATATGTATTGAAATATTCCAACGCAGTTTATTAAGGTGATGTAAAAAATATAGCAAGCTTTAAATAATGAATGTGTAGGCTATGTTTGAAAAACCGTTTATTTCGTAACAACATCGATTTTTGACTGGCCTGAAAAGGCCAAAGTTGTCTTAAAAGTAGAGAGGTACTTCTTCATTGCACCGGGTTTTCACCATATGGCTCAGTCCGTTTTCGCCGAGCGGTCTTTTGAAAGCGCAGCACAAAGCAAGAACTCCGAACCTCCAACGACGATCCCTAGAGAAAAACGCACCCGTGAACCGAAAGACGTAGCCTGGAATCAAAACCCACAACCTTCGGAGAGCGAGGCAGACGCTTGGCCACGAAGACTCCCAGGGCCACAGTTGTTTAAATATAACAAAATCAAAACAATGTTTTCCCGTAGTGAATTTGAATATCATCATCATTATGTGCCACGCCGATAAGCGTGGGCGGTCATGTCCCGCCATCTCACTCGATCACCAGAGATCAGCTCAGTGTTCTTGTCTCGACCAAGTCACGTGGCCAAGCCATCCAGGTATTTACTTCTTTGTCTTCCCGTTGTTCTCTTAACCTCGATCTCGCCAGTTGTCACCAAGTTCTCCAATTCATTTCTTCTCATAACGTGACCAAAATATTGTCTACGTCTAATTTCTATAATCAGTTTACGATTTTTATTTCCATTTGAGTAACGAAGCCACAAACAATGTGGCATTTTTTATCACGATTTTCAAATTGGTTATTTACTAATGAGATTACCACAGATAGATAGGCCTTGAAAAACCAAATCTAACGGTACCTCAATGATGTGTGTATCTCGATTCTAAGCGGAGTTATTCAAATTTGAGTGTCGTGACCTTTGACTAAAATTTTCACAAAAGAGTGCTCACTGAGTGGATTTTGATGCGTCCTGGTCAAAGTGAGAGCCCAGATTATCAAAATGTTGCAATTGTTGAGACTATTTGTTTTGTTTTTAAATCATACATCACTGCGATCGAGTTGCAAGGCCTAACTGGTCATGTTATCTAATTTTTGATATGCTGTCTGGTGACCTAATTAGCAAGTAAATATTGCCGCTAATTAATTACTAATTCATTAATTAGCCAGCGTCTTCTTAATTTTTGCTTTAAAAATTACAAGATATGTATGTTATTATTCAGAATGATGTTACGGACCTAATGGTCACTTTGGTGTTTTGATAGTATTGTGGTGACCTAATTACCAATTAAAAATGGCCGCTAATTAATTGCTAATTCATAAATTAGCCTGCGTCTTCTTAATTTTAGCTTTAAAAAATTACAAGATATGTATGTTATTATGCGAAATGATGTTACGGACCCAATGGTCACTTTGGTGATTTGATAGTATGTGTGGTGACCTAATTGGCAATGAAAAATGGCCGCTAATTAATTACTAATTCATAAATTAGCCTGCGTCTTCTTAATTTTAGCTTTAAAAAATTATAAGATATGTATGTTATTATGCGAAATGATGTTACGAACCTAATGGTCACTTTGGTCTTTTGATAGTATGTGTGGTGACCTAATTTCTTACATTCTATAATAGTGATTTATTGCATGAGATACTCTTCATGCCCTGAAATGCAGCTTTTGTTTGCCATATTCTGCTCTTAATCTCTGCTGTGTATATTCCATCTGATGTTATAAATGTTCCTAGGTATTTAACATTATCCACTTAGTTAAGAATTTAATTAACACCTAAGTAAATTACAACCAATGAGAAGTAAAGGTGTCCGGGGTAATATTGACCACATCATACACGCAATGGTCTGTTAAAAATGGGACTAGCAACATATACACATTACGATTCAAAGCGTGTAAAATTACATTTTACTACATGGTTTACCTTTTATAAAGCTATTTTTATCAGTCTGAAACATGGCATTGATACAGAATAAAAAATGTGAATTGCCAAGGCACAATCTGTAGCAATCAGTGGATGTTTAACATGTCTGCCGCCTTTGTCTCCTTCTGTCTTTGAGACTCCTACTTGACTATATGATCATAGTCACGCATGCCAATTCCTTGGTTTGCCAATTCATGGGTATAGATTTTTTGTACCACACTGTAACGTATCTGCCTCAATTTGTAGTAAGATTATACTACTGACAGGCGTCAACACACTGTTGCACTGCGTAAGACAAACTCGAATGACTATATCATAGACCCCACCCATTAAATGACAATCAAAGAAAGCCTACTCACCTTCCATCCAATATCACTATAACCAAAAGTCGTAGCATTAACATTACACACCGAAAGACAAATTATGGTGCATTCCAGCGGTGTTGACAGATCTGTTTTACTTTATAGAAATCTGCCGTAGCCGATACAATTTCTGCTGCTGACAGAAGTTGACAATTAATTGCACTTGGACAGTGTGTAGTCTGAGAGTGTATCTGTGTAACAGCTTATAGAAGGCAAATCATACTTTGGTGATGTAATTATCTAATGTAATATCTATGCAACAGGTGATAGAATCATCAGCCCCTGTGAGGACTAATGAAGTTCAGTCATTTTGAGGACTAGATGAGTTCAGTCCTTGTGGGGATTAATATAGTTCAACCTTGTGGGGACTACATGAGTTCACTTGCTGTGGGTATGTCCCTGTGAGGACTAATAGAGCTAAGTCCTTGTGTGAACTAATAGAGTTCAGTCCTTGTGAAGACTAAAAGTTTTCAGTCCTTGTGATGATTACATGAAACCATTCCTTGTGGAGAAAGTAACAAACAACCAGGAGGCTACTGGATGTTGTAAGTCCTCCCCAGAACGGGCCCTCACTGTTATCAACTCTCACAACAACAACAACAACAACAACAACAACAACAACAACAACAACAACAACAAACCTTATAATCAATGTTAAAGAAGCAGATTTAATGAGGTCGATATTGTCCCTCCCCCCGTCCCCCCGTCCCCCACCCCAGTAAATACTGAACTGAGCTGTCCAGTTATTCTAGCCAAAATGCAACCCGCCATTGGGGCAAATGAATCAGTGCATTTTCTGTCTTTGTCACCGGGAACTGGGAAATATTATCACAGTCAGGGAGAAATGATAATTAAGCTACCCAGCACAAAAGGAGTTTGTATCTCATAGGTCATATGTCTTTGTTAGTCAGAAAGTTGAAAGTGATTGATTGATTGATTGATTGATTTAGGAACCGACATCACAGTATTCGGGGCATTCCCATTAGTGCTCCGTCCCCATCCTCAGCAGCCAGCGAAGAGTTCCAACACCAATAGAAACAGTACCAATCTGATTACTTCTTCTTTGAGTTCATCGGAGTGTTTTTTCAGATGTGATTGCAGTGTGTCTAGTTAAGCACCCTTGGATCAAAACCCTTAGGTCAACACATCCGGCTTTTAGCGTGCATTTTTGACCAGGTTTGCATTCCTGGGAGACTCTCACTTTTGTGGTAGCGTCCATCTCCCAGTTGGTCGAGTTGGAACAGTCGGAGACTTCACGGTCATATCCCGCAAAGGAAGGCAGGGACAGTCCATAGCATTTTCCGCCATCCTTGGTGGCTTCCATAATTGCAGAGCCGACACATAATGCGCTGGTGCTGGGCTCACCGAGGGAATCGTCACGTCCTGCTCATGGCTGCTTTAACTCCGCACTTCA
This sequence comes from Cepaea nemoralis, assembly GCA_014155875.1. Classification (NCBI taxonomy): domain Eukaryota; kingdom Metazoa; phylum Mollusca; class Gastropoda; order Stylommatophora; family Helicidae; genus Cepaea; species Cepaea nemoralis. The sequence goes on along the minus strand of JACEFZ010002737.1, from coordinate 1,512,191 downwards.
ATATATTGGGCATTTCGTTAACCCCGGGCCGATCCCGCACAAACCAGACAGGTCTACAGACGGTATCCACTCAGCGAGTTTTCGACACGGACATGTGCTTGTCGTTGCGCCCGTCAGAGCTGGTCCAGGCACGACGGACATTCGGAAAACTACCTAGGCAGAGCTGTTCCGAACAAGAGCGGCATTCGGAAACTAGGTAGTCAGAGCTGTTCCTAGCACGAGAGACATTCGGACGAGACATTTCACTCGGATGTAAATGTGTAGTGCCAATTTTTATTTTGCTACCCGTAGGAAGGCACTTCCGGCTTCGGCGGGCATATTTTAATGAGGTTAGCCTTCCTCGGGTTTCGAGGCACGTTAGACTTATTGTTGTGATGTCGCCCACATCTCAGCTGGTCAAGATAGAATGATAAGAGACATCACGGTCGACCCTCAAGGGAAGGCAGGGGCAGACCATGGGCATTCCCTCGCTATCCAAGGAGGCTTCCATAATTGCAGAGACGGCAAATATTGCTCTGAGACTGGGCTCACCCGAGGAGTTGCCTCGTCCTGCTCATGTCTGCTTTAGTTCTTCACTTCCATGTGTTTGGCATCTCGCTTGTCACTGGTCGCTCAATCACACACCAGGAACGGTCAGTCTGCAGGCGACATCCACTGGGTAAGCTTTCGCTTCGGGCTGCGCAATGGATTCGCTAGCCGTGCTTTCCATTTCGTGTTATTGAGACTATTTTTCCACCTTGTTTTTCCACCTTTGTCTACACTCTCTATGGGTTAGATACAGACAGTTTTCGTAGCCATTTCATTCGACTGGGGCACTTCTTCAACCTTTTTGTACTCGCTCACGAGGTAGGCTACATGTGCTGCCGGCTCAGCACCTTACCTCCGTACAGCAGTGAGCGAGAAACGGGCAGGCCCTCTCATCCGGGGATCCCTCATATCCCCCAGTTGAGAGCTTTCGGACAGATATCTGAACTGGGCATGTAGCGTGCTCAGTATCTCACCTCCGTTTTTCGGTAGGTGAGTATCGGCCCGGCTCTCTCATCAAAGGGTAGTAGCTTAGAGGCGTTCAGCTACATCTTTCAGATGGAGGCCTTTGTGTAAGTGTCTGGACAAAGTTTGTGGCTTCGTGCGCCTGAGCTTAAATTCTGACTGCTATCCTCAGTCTACCTGCAGAGCAGCAGGTTGTGTCTCTCTCTTAGTCTGGTCACTATCCCAAGAGCTGTCTGTGAGGTTTATTTCTAGGGGTTACATCTGTTAGAATGTAACACCCACTTAAGAGGAATTTAATTGTCTGAGGAATATTATCAGGGTAAGCCCTAAGGGGATGGGTTCCTATCCTCTATCAAGATCACCTTCTGGAAGCTAAATTTTATTGGCTCGTGCCCCCACGTGAAGATACTAAAGATGTTTTGTATCCACACGAATTAATGAAGAAAAAATATATAGATATAAGTTTAAGCTTCTTGGAAAGGTGTGGAGACCACGGACTGTTGCCACTATCCCAAAATTGGATGCCCTTTTCTATCACTGGGGAAAAGGTGCTAGTGTGCAGGTGTCCGCCCTCATATGGTCTAAATTAATATGGTCACATATGATTTATAATACACAAGTATTTGATAGACCAGACCAACAATATCATGACAAACCATTCACAGTATAAACAGGACATACAGTGACATCACATAATATTTGTGTTTACAAACAATATGTAAGAATCAATCAACAAATGGTCTGGTAACATAAAGTGTAATAAATCAAAAAATATGACAACCAAATATATTCTTCACATTGATTACATCTCTGGAGAAAACATTGTCAGGTTCACATGGAATATCAGCTGAGGTAACTGCATAATTGTGGAAACACAAATAGTGAAATCATCCAACATCATTACAATATCATAATGTATAACAAAGTACTACCAAAAGTAATAAAAAAGGATATTCATATATTTGATGCAGTTGATATCTGCCGGTAGGTACTTCGGTGGGTTTAAGATTCACATGGATGCAGGTCTCTTCCGGGGAACCAGTTTTCTCTCAAGGGGTCATCATCAAAGTGAGTGAGGAATGGTAAGGTCTTCAATTTGGATCTAACATCAGGAATTCTCACTGGGTTCATGGGTTACATGGGTGAGATCTTGGTAGGATGGGGGTGGTGGATGATGCAAGGAAATGGGCTGTATTAATATTTGGGCTTGCAAAAGATGGACATGACATACAAGTTTACCGCCCTCAGCAACCAAGACCGCATCTTCACAACCGTAGGCTTTCGGTTAAGCGCCCCATCTGATGGTCCAAACAAAATACAACTTCATAAGCATTTGCCTACAATTTACATATCAGTAAATCATAAAACCTGTCATGAAACAATAAAACAAAATAACAAAATAAAGACCAAAAAAAAAAGAATAAGACAAGAGAGGGAAGCATGTGTCTCCTCAATAGTGAGAGCACATCCCTCTTATCTGTATAGATGGCATTCAATCCATCATATCATGCTGTATGGTCCTGATGGGATCAACTCTGGGTGCAACCAGGACAAATAAAAATATAATAGTCATAACTTTAAGACCAGGGAGTCTGATTGTGATCAGGTCATCTGGTTATTTTAAATTAAGTTGATTCAAAGTCATCAGGATGTAACAGACATGTTTGTAAAGAAGTTATCTTGTGGTAGAGGCATGATGTGATTAAGATCAAGGTATATTGTGATGAAAGTGGGTTGAACTAGATGCATACTATGGTAGATGCATGGGAAAGGTGCATGTAGTGACACTTCCTAGTAAGCCAGAGATAGGTTGAGACTGTTGCTTGATAAGACAGGGTGTGGTGAGATGGATGTAAGTTGAGTTAAGGGTCAACCTTATAAAATCATCATCATCACTGTCATCATCAGGTGCCTGTAAATAAGCTCATACTATTTTCTCTGGGTTCAGCTTAGATCTCCAATGCCTATCACCATCATCATCATCCTCAAGTGTTGAGAGTTAATTGTCCACCATATAATCTCATCAACATCATCATCATCATGTATTTATATAACTGCCTTTATACGTGTTATGTATTTAGCATACGCACTGGTTTAAACAAAACAAGTATGGTCATTCCCCGTGGTCTCTTCTAAACAAAGGGCTGCGGGATGACATTGTTAAACCACCCAAGATTTCAGGTTATCTCATGCACACAGACAGAAATGGGCTGTTTTCCAATCATATTTCAGAACATAAATGGCATGCCCTTGACCGTAAGAACCACCTAATCATCATATGACTACGTAAGGTTGTCGGTGTGTGCAACGTCCGGCTAACATTTGGGTATATGGTGCAACTCTTATTAATGAGCATTTATTCTAAGAACAAACATGACAATTTCACAAAACATATTCAGGGGAAAAATGTGAATAAAAGAATAACAAGATATATATATATATATATATTGTGAGTCAGTGTAAATGGTTTTAAAGAGATAGACTCTTAATCTACATTTCCTCTGTGAAAGCATCAATGTTCAGCAAGTACATTTGAAAAGCACATTATTCATATATTGAGAAAAGTAAATATATACATTGTAAAAGAATAGAAGGGAATCTTCTTCCTTGGCATATTGTCACAAAATATACAGAAATCTTCTTTTAGTCGCATATGTAACCGACTATAAAGAGATATAGTGATATACTTTAGTAGCACGTGTTAACAAAATAGAAATATTCTTTTGCCACACATGGCAACAGAATGAAACACCAATACTCCTTTAGCCACATGTGAAAGAGTATAAAGAAATATTACTTTAGCCGCATATCGTGAAAGAATTAAGAAATATTCTTTACTAGTAGATTGCCACAAAATGTAAGGAAATATTCTTTAGTAGTCAATGACAACAGAGTGTCTAGCTGAAGTTTCTACTAACAAGTGCAGTAAACAGAAACATGGCGCTTGTTTTCAATCCCACAAGAACACAAAGTTAGACTATGATCATTTGTAAACATTTTAAACTAGTACATCAGTATTATAATAATTATAACCATTGTATTACCTTACTTTAAGAATTGGTTGGTCACACAATGAAGTTTGGCCTGCTTGAAGGACCCAGAACACCTTCTAGGCTTGAACACACCATGTGAACTTACAATCTAAAGTGAGAGTCATATTTCCTGTTCCCCCACAATTGTGCCTAGCGGCTTCCGCTTGCTATTTCCGGCAATAGGCATGTTTTGACGTCTCTGCGCAACGCAAAAGTATGGCGTGTCGTTTTTATCAGAACTATGAAGTTGAAGGCTGTGAGTTGGCTGGGAATATCTCACACTGTCCAATATGTAGTTTATATCCATTGTCACAGCGCTTGGGGTCGGTGGGACACTCAAGCTCCCCCACCGCGGCAAGGTGGAGACACATCGGGGGAGCAATCTGATTATATGTCCGTCTCGCCTTTCCTCTGAGCGTCGAGCATCGGCCAGATCCCCTCGTCACTCCTCGCTGTCGCATTCTTGCCAGACTATAGTGATCCATTTGCTCCTCCGAGGTGTACATGTGCTTCCATAAGGGCGTAACCACGTCTGCCTTGTCATACATCAATACTCCACCAAGCCTTGCAGAGTCAGCCAATCTGTCCGCCTGTTCATTCCCCAGCACACCAGCATGCCCCGGAGAAAAGATCCAGACGATGCTGGTTACCCGTGACTTAAGAAGCGAAGCAAGCCACTCTGCACGAAGCTTGCTTGTCCTCACCTTACTCAGCATGCTTGCTGAGTCAGTTACAATCACGATGTGTTTGTATCGTATTCTCCATCCAGCGGAAAGCTGCACTAACCGCCTCCACCTCCATTCTTAAGCTAGATGTTGTGGTATCATATGCCAGGCTCTCCTGCACCAAACATCGACCATTAGCCTTTGCCAAGAACCCCCAGGCACTTCTCATACCTCTCAACACCGAACCATCTGTGTAGATAATCACATCACCCGGGTGAGCATTATCCTGAATTAGTTGCCGGATTTCCACTTCCGTGGCCCCTGCTAGCCATTCCTTGCACTCCCGGCTCAGTGTGATTATAACTCTGCATAAGTCTGACTGCTCCGCTGGCACTCTGACCCATTCCTCTCCTCGCCTAATGTTCTCCAAGATGCACACCTGTCTGATCGTATCCTCCGCCTGAGCCATCCATGATTTCCCTCTTATCAGTCGCTGACCCTTAATTGCGTCCAGCGCCTCATACAACGGGTTATCTGTATCAGCGGCTACTCTGAGGTATGCCTTCGATTGCATCACCTTGAGCCTACCAGCAACAGTTGGCAAACCAAGGATGTAACGCACACACACCACTGGGGTGTCTCTGTTGCATCCCAGAAAGACCCGTATAGCTACGTTCTGTACGCGCTCCAATCTCACCAACTGACACTTTGAGACAGTGAGCAGTCCTAGTCCATAATCAATAACTGAGAGGATCAAGTGCTGATATGGTGTGAAAAGCATTCTCTGCTCTATATCCATTGCAGCCATAGTTTTAAGTGCTTTGAGTCCCTTTTGAGATCTTGTCACAACCGTCTCCACATAGTCCTTGAAGGACAGGCTCCTGTCAAATGTGATTCCCAGATTCTTCAGTTTGTTCTCTCTGTTGACGCTTCTACCATCTATCGTGAGGCTTGAGACATTAGCTCTCATAATCCTGTTGTCCAGAGAGCACCACAAAACAGCCACCTTTTCCGGGTGGATGACAGCACTCATTTCTGTGCACCAGCCAATCACTTTATCTACTGACGCCTGTAACTCTGGACTGTTTGCTCCCTATCTCTCCCCTGCCTATATGCAAGAATATCTTCTGCAAATTTTAGTATCCTTCCAACCCTTGTTGCTTCTAGGTTTGCAATCTTGCTCGTATACACGTTAAAGAGCACCGGTGAGATTGCAGATCCCTGTGGCAGTCCCGGGGTTAAAATATGTGGCTCTGAGGTCCATGCACCCAGACGGAGAGCAACCCGACGAGAATGCAGGACGGCCGCTATCCAGTTCACAAACCAGGGATTGACTTCCTTCTCCATCAGTGTGGTCATCAAAATATCATATCAAACTCTATTGTACGCATCCTCGAGATCAAGCGTTGCCGCCAACGTTTCCTGTCTACTCTGGAACCCCTCATAAACATCAAAGGGAAAAGTGGCTGCATTTGACCAGATATCTTTTCCTGGCCTGTAGCTCCCTTGGCCTCTTGGAAGAAGCTTCCCCCTTTCCAAAAACTCTTGCAGCTTGACAGCGACTATCTTCTCTAAAACCTTCCCAAATGTATTTTGAAGGGTGATGATCCTAAAGCCGTTAAGCTTTGAATGATCTTTGAATGGTTTTAGAAGAGGGATGAGATAGCTGTGTACCCAATCTTGCGGTACTGATGCTGCCCTAATTCTCTGCAGTTAAAGCAGTCAGTCATCTCCTTCATGTGGTAGTAACTGACCCCATCAGACCCTGTTGCCGTGTCTTTCGTCTTTTTCAAAATATGTTTAACGTCTTCAACCCGTATGATGCCTTAATAAGGCATATTCTTTATGGTGCCAGATAACTCCTCTGTAACTGCATCCCTGGTGTCTGCATCATCATGATTGGTTAGCTCTAAAAATCTCTGGAGAAACGCCTCCCCTTTGTCTTTGTCTGTTGTCACGCGCACACCATCATCTCTATAAATTGTTCCCACTGTCATAGGCCGATCTTTTCTTCGTATTTGTCTGTGCAGTTTCCAGCATTTTCGCAGTGTTTTATCACCTCCAATCTCCTTCATGAAACATTCCAATTTTGCCTTTTTTTGGCCTCTGCAGCACAGCGCTTGAAAACCCCCACCTTGTCTTTCTTGACATTTTCCGCTGTGTCCACTTCCTCTCGTGAGCTTCGGGGTGTCTGTCGCACTTTCCTTAGCTGTTTCACTGCAGTTCTCTTTTCTTTCCAAGCATTGTCTTCTTCTGGGGTCCACCATGGGGGCTGCTAAAAAAGGAGTTTTAACAGTCCTGTTGCATGCCCCCTGCCTGAGGCGTCCAGCAAGGCTATCGGTCCACTCATACCGGAAGGTCTTGCGCGCCCTCCCAGCCTTAACTCTTCTGGATTTAGAGATCAGGACTGAGCATGGCATGTGATCAATCCCATGGTCATTCACAACAGTCCACTTTACACCAAGGACTGATGACTGGGGGACAAGTGCCAAGTCAATAGCTGTATCCGCATCGCCAGGCCTCATAGCCATTCTAGTCAGCCTACCATCATTTATGCAGACCACATCGGAGTCCACCATGGCATCCGCAAGGGCTATTCCCTATCGGTTTTCTCCACTACTGTCCCAATCTCTGTTCCTCGCATTGAAGTCTCCACATATGAATAGCCTATCACCTGGTAATTCCTCCAATTCCTTAAGTCAGTCCACTGTTGCATATACATTAATGATGTTCCAACTTAAGCCACCAATCTCCATTTGTATACCCCGGGCCTCTATTGCACTGTGATTCCACTGGCTCAAGTCAAGTACCACATGTTTCACTTCTTCCTTCATCAGCAGATCTTGCCCATGTCTCATCTGCCCAGTAGGGTTTATATAACTGGCGTATCCAGGGCAATGATATTTGTCTGTATTTAGCTCCTGGAGCATGAGGACATCAAAGTCATATATTAGCTTCTCCAATACAGGACCTCTCTGCCTGGAACTACGACAGTTCCAGTATCCCACTCTTACATGGTTGAAACTTAGTCTCTCCACTTTTCGTCGTGTCCTCCTGGCACCTGCCCTCCTATTTCTATGACTTCTTCTCACATCATTTCCTCGTCTTCTCCTCCTCACTCTCTCACTTCGCTAGCCTCTGAAGGATATGTCAAGCGCAGAGCACGTGCTCCGTAGCTCCGCCGACGATTCCCGTGTATAATTAACTCCATAAGCAAAGTTTGGATATTGCAGGAAATAAGCGGTCACCCTAGTAGAGCCTGCCTGCTAGGGAAGGGGCAGGGGATGTCCCTCAGGAGTCCATACGCCTGGCGCCGCCCCGCCCGCATGCCAGACGTTCCACGTTCACGACCAGCTCACCCGTGGCCATTCAGTCCTCGGCACGTCGGTCTACCTTAAACTTGGGGATTTATAATCGCAGTTTTCCGTCTCCTAGATGGACTGCTGTCCAAAGCTAACGGGTTCCATCTACCCGGGAGAGGGGTTAGATCGCTAAGACTCGCTTGGCAGGCATGTCTCCGAGCATATGAGATAATTTCTATGGAACTCAGATCCAACCCTGAGATCCCGCCTCGTCACCTGTGCCCACCGCCAGTTTTTCCTCGGCTGCTTATTGGGTATCCCCAGCTAACCTCTATATCTAGAGGCCGTTTCACGATCCGCCACCTGTGGAAACGCTGGGTTAGAGATGGTCACATGTCGGATAAATAGTTGATGGCTCAAACCCAAAGAGATCACGGATCCTCAGTTCCTCTTTCTCAATGTGATCCTGCCCGTTAAAATTATTTTAGCTGTTACTGGCTCAATGATTTGAGACCATTAAATAGAGTTTTGGAGAACCAAGGAATACTTCCAGAAAAACATTGAAATTTTTACTGAGTATCCCAAATGTCCTTAGGGGTGGTTCCTTGCCTCTCCTCTACCAACCAAATAATTAATCTAGGGTAATTGCTTACAACAATTTTACTATGACAAGAGAACTCTCAAAAGAGAATAATTTTCATCATTTATTATATAGATATTTCTTTATAGATATAGATATTTATTATATAGATATTATATACATATTTATTATATATAGATTATACATGTAATAGCATACAACAATCAATGCAGTACAATTACAAGATTATTTACATAGTTATCTCTAACTAGTTATCTATCTCCTGGCTGTGCCACTGTATCACACGTTGTCCTCAGTGTTGCAACCGGTTCTACTTATGATTATTGAGCCTCTTCTGCTGGCCTAATTCTAATCTGTGGAAAGAAACTGGGTACATCCTGGTTGGTCTCCCATCCAGTTCTTGGATCTCGGTAGCATTCAGTCAGTGTCGACTATATTCTTGAGTGTTCTTTATTTTTTCCCCAGTGATTTATTCGGGCTCACTGTGTTTCCTCCACACTACCTAGACAAAACGATATGTGATACCTGTCCTGGAAAGGTGAAAATTGGCAGGAAGTTGCTGTGGAATAGTATTTGGCCTCACTATCTCAGCTGCCTCACTCAGTTAAGTGGCTACTGCATTCAGTCAAGCTGCTACTACTATTTGCACAAAGTGCTGCATTCACAAAGTCAGGTACGGATAATGACCACTACCTGAAATTTTAGCATCCATCATACATCTAACAATATCAGCAATATGAACATCAGAACTGAAATGTTCTATTTTTCTCAAGAACATCACAAAGAAAATGCCTAAAAGAATTGTGATCCTAGGAAAATAAACAGTGGAAGGTAAAGAGTCTTGGTGCTCTCAAATAGTTATCCACATCATAATTGGTTGCTCTCCATTCCATCTTCCATTATATGGTGTTCAAATTTTAGACTAGCAGATGTGCAGTTTCATCTTCACCTATGCCTGTCCTCAGGTCTACCGGTTAAGTCATACCTTGATTGATTTGGAATTGACAACTAAGTTTCCCATCCCATTCTGTACCTAGGTAATTCGTTTCATCTTTTTCTATTCAAGAAAAGGGTCTCATACATTAAGGGCTTTTAAACATCAGTTCCCATTTTAATGAGTACTTGCTTATAAACAATATAAGTACATTATGGTATCATTCTTGTATAGCATTCAGGTGTATTCTTCTTCATTAAATGCTTCAAGTGAGAAGTTTTCTTCAATTCTCATGGATGTAATGTTTATTATCACCACCATCAACATCATCATGGTTTCCTTATATCATTGTAATTACAATCGTTATCATTATTATCATGCTCATTATATCATTGTCATTACAATCATTACCATTATTATCATAATCATTACAGCCCTCATCTTCATCCTTGTAGTATATTATTATCATTACACTAGACCATACGTGTTAACAGGAGTGACATGAGCTACAAAGAGGGATTTTGCTTAAATACAAACACAGATGCTGGTAGTATGCGTAATGTATGATATTGGCTGTGTCGTGCTTAGTGCACAAAAGCAGATGATTGTAGCATGAATGATATTTTATACAAAGTGTTGTTATGCGCCGGAGTGTACTAATTATTATTTAGTTTATGGGTTACGCCAAACCAGTTCCTGGTGATAGTCATGGCATGAAACACCAAAGTTGCCGGCTATCCTGAGATTGACTGTTGGCCTATACTCCCTCTCTCGCAGTCCTGTAACTTCACTCACTCACTCAAACTCCTCATGCATCAGTCAACATATCCATCTGTGCTATGGGGTCAATTCACTCATCTCAGACATCATTTCATATGTATGGATGATCATTTCACTCAGTCTATAGACACATTCATATCGGTATGGGTGATCATATAGGAATCATTCATCACACATCCTTCATACTGGCATGTAAGGTGGGTAATTATTCTTATGTGATTTCCCAATGATAACTTAAATGTTTACCATCACTGATATCACAATGAAATATCTTCTTGCACAATCACTCATCATACACATCATATCTGTAGGAATGACAATTATACCTATGTAGGTGCTTTGACACAGAATACATTCACAGATGTTTAACAATAATGAAACACAAATGACACAAGCATGCTCTTCAATGACATAGACATGTGATCATTAGGCACACTTATGAAATTCACCCAGGATTTAGCAACATGAAATCCATGAGTCCATGAATCCATAAATCCATGCTGTCATCAAATACATACAATTGATGTGATATTCTCCATTCACATTCAGGCATTATGAATTATAATAATTCTTGCATGGTGATTGATTACGCACTATTATGTGGCACAAATATTATTATTTCCCAAGTTTGATAACCATGAACATATATTTACCTTACCCCATGTGTGATTTAACATCACACAAATTATGATACATATAGAACTCTTTTTGGTTCCCATGTGTTCAGGAAATATAAGAAACTACTTGTTTGCCTATGTGCTCATGTCAACAAAAAATAAATCTACTGACTATACACATTACACTAATTTCTCTATCAGTAGCTGGCACATTTAAATGAGTTTCATCTGACCAGTGTGGGTACATAGCACCATATGTACTTACCACTTGTACTAAGAATTCTGAGCTTTCCTTAAGTCTTACTCTAATTCATTGTAGATTGAGGTTGATGCTTAAGAAACAAAGTTTACAACATGTGTCTAATGTTTATACATTAACTAAGTTGTTTAGCTGGGAGAAAATAAAACACTGTAGTTTTCTCCTAATGTACAGTTTATCTTAATGACTATGATATACTGAGTATAATATTATTTAGTTTCTACTAGATTAAATTCTTAAGAATTCACTATTCTAAATCATTGTAGATTGAGTTGCTTAAGAAATAAATGTACAACTTGGACTAATGCTTATACATTAAATCAGTTGTTTACTTTAGGATGAAAATAAAACTCACTATGGTTATTCTTAATGAATAGTTTATCTAATAACTATAACAATTAAATATATTATAATTAAATTCTTAAGAACTCACCACATGTGTTCAACAAGTCGATTTACCAACTCTTCTTCTGGGAAAAAGACTCACACTAATCTAAGATTTAAAATAAATTAAAGTAAATATGTTTAACTTATTTATCAGAATGACTTCAACATGTCGACACGTTTCATGATCTGAATAAGATGCAATTTCTCACAAGCGATGTCGTAGGCTGAGGATTTTCTTTTCTCGTGAATTTTGAAACTATCTCACTCCTTCCGCTATTTCAGGTCTTATGTCTCATGCTGGCTGATGAATGCCAAGTAGGTAGTTCTACTATTATCTATATTTAACTGTCCCTCCTTAGCAAAGCTCCTTCACTTGTCTAAGGTTATTCTTCTCAACATAATGAATTCAAACTCTGTAACTCAACTGTTAAACTGTGATCGACAACATTGACAGAATGTTCCAATTATTAGCCAAGGATTTAATTTCGGACAGCATCAAGTGAATCAGATAACCTGCAGGCAAATCACACGGTCCGTCATCCCTGCTCACACTGCCACATTAACCATAGCTATAATTAAACAGACATGTCGCTCGTCAACTCACCTTCCTTCCTTCCTTCACCTTTCATTTCATCAGTTCTCTAGATGTTTAGTCACTTTCTCCATCCGCTTCTCACAGATCTTGTCCTCTTGATAACAGTGTGTCTTGCTTCTTTCATAGCTATTCCCCGTCTGTTTCTCTGTGACGTCCCGTTTCCAATATTTACGTGTGTGCATTCACTTTCCGTGCCGCACTTGTAATTTTAGCTCTTCAAAACTCTATCTCTAATGTGCGCCGCATGGCAATGAACAAACAGGCCATGTCGCTGTGCGTGCTGCTATTTATACGCTGGCTGTTCCGGTTCACATTTTTCATTGCCAATGGGTACATTAAATCTTGAATCACACAATTGCGGAACAAACAATCCTGTTGCGGTGTTCAGGCTTTAATTGTCGACGGGAAATATCTACCGCACATTACGCTTGTGAAAATATAATATATCACATCACCCCAGCTTTACCTAGAGAAAGTTGAAAGTAGAAAGTTGAAAGTATCATCATCATCATCATCATCATCATCATCATCATCATCATCATCATCATCATCATCATCATCATCATCATCATCATCATCATCATCATCATCATCATCATCATCACCAACATCATCATCATCATCATCATCATCATCAAGTGCCATGCCGGCTGGCTTAGACGTTCATGGCTTTCCACAGATCTCGGTCTTTGATTTTCTGGATCAGCTCTGCTGATGATATTTCTGCATGCCACAGTCTCAGACCATCCAGCATTATTTCTCTTTGTCTGACTCTCCCCCTCTTCCCCGCGATCTTTCCAGTTGTCAGGATTGTCTCCAATGCCTCTCTTCTCATCACATGACCATATGACCATAACCTAGTGAAAAGTTCATTTAAGCTCCACTCCATTCACCACAAATAAATCTATTAGCTCGAAATAAAGTTACTAACCAATGCTGCTAACTTCAACCACAGTCTTTGTCTGTTTCGTTCTCTCTCTCTCTCTCTCTCTCTCTCTCTCTCTCTCTCTCTCTCTCTCTCTCTCTCTCTCTCTCTCTCTCTCTCACTCTCTCTCTGTCACACACAAAATACACCCATGAACACACAAAAACACACACACTCACACACACACAAACACACATACACACACAATCCTCACAAATACCCGTTTACAATTTACTGTGTAAAATGGTCTGTTGCAATGTTTAATGTATAATCCATGGAGTGATACCGTTAACCTTGTTTAAATAGGAATATTTCTAGCTTTCATTATGTGGAGTTCTTTTCTGTGGGAGGAAAAAAGAAATCTCTAACCTGCACAGTTCGCGGCGACTGCACTAGCCAGGCGGTCTCAATTCCTTAGGTTCAAGACCCCTCTGCCATATACTGGTAGTACATGTCAGATTTTAAATGACAGTTTCCATTATAATTTATTGTTATCACACATTCACTCGCACACAAACACACACACACACACACACACACACACACACACACACACATATATATATATATATATATATATATATATATATATATATATATATATATATATATATATATATATATATATAGAGAGAGAGAGAGAGAGAGATAGGGGGGGGGGGGGGAGGAGGGATCGTGTCAAAATGTTTAATAAGCCGCCTGGGGCGGCAAAAAAAAATTGCAAGTGATTTGGTATAAGAATGAAAGCTCTTGGTTGTCATGCTAATCCTTGTTAACATCTGCTTTTAAATAGCTAAGTACTAATGAGAATTATAAAAGTGCAGTTGTATGCTATGAAAACAAAACTTACAGAGATTAACGCATGCTATTAAAGTACACAACACACATAGATACATGCAAATATGTTAACAAGGAGATAATTAGTCAAGGGATGTAAATCTGTATGGTATGTATGTATGTTCACCAAGGACATTGAAGAAGGTTGGCTATTAAAGGCGATACAACAACGAAAATAGAAATATTTTGGTCACTTGAAACGTCATGAAAGTTTGGAGAGAACAATAATGGAGGGGTATATGCCTGGGAGGACGAAACATCAATAACATTAGATATGCAGATGATACTGTATTGATTGCAGGCAATGAGCAGGATCTGCAACAATTAGTAGATTCGGTCGTTGTACACAGTGAGCAACTAGGGTTAGAATTAAATTGTAAAAAGACACAGGTTATGGTCGTCACTAGAAAGAACGAAATACCACAATGTAATATATAAGTAAATGGGAATATTCTTCAACAAATGAATCGGTACAATTATTTCGGAACAGTCATAACATCTGATGGGAGATGCCTTGAAGAGATTAGAACAAGAATCGCCACGGCGAAAGTAGCCTTTAGCAAGATGAAAAGCATTCTGACCAATAAAAAGATGTCCATTGAAACGAGAAAAAGAGTGTTGAGGGGATACATAGAGCCTGTTCTTTTGTATGGATGTGAAACTTGGACAATGAGCAGTCAAGCTGAAAAACATATGATGGCTGCAGAAATGTGGTTTCTGAAGAAAATGCATGGTCAGACAGAAAAAGCAATGACCAAGTACTACAGGAGACAAATGGAAATCGTAAATTGATTAGAGAAATTAGACGTAGACAGTCAAATGTTTTTTGGACATGTTATGAGAAGAAATGGATTGGAGAACTTAGTGACAACAGGCAAGATCGATGGGAACAGACCAAGAGGAAGGCTGAGAGGAAAATACCTGGATGGCTTGGCCACATGACATTGACGAGACAGGAACACTGAGCTGATCTACGACTCTGGTGATCGAGTGAAATGACGAATCATTACCGCCATGCTTTCCGGCATGGCACATGATTGATTGATTGATATGCCTGGGAAGAGAGGAAGAGGAAGGCCAAACAGAAGATGGGTGCAGGATGTGGCATATGATCTCAAGATGGGTGTATCTTACGCGGGACATCTTGCTTATGATCTAGAGGTTTTCCGGAAGGTTGTTATGGGAGCGAGATTCTGCAATGGACATGCTTCTGAATGAATGTGTGAATGCATTTGCCAAGGGGTACAACTCGGCAAAATACACTTAATATAGTATTTTATTTACTTAAGTTTATTTTCTTTAAGAAATTAATGATTTCTTAAAAATTAAATTTGTAAAGAAAACGTTACATTGAAATCTTCAAAGTTCTATAAATTTATTTAAACTGAAATCAAATTTCGCAAAGTGATTTAAAAGTATTGAAATATTCCAACGCAGTTTATTTATTTGATATAAAAATATGGCATGTCTTAAATATTAAACGTTTGTGAGGAATAAAAGATGTTAGTCGATTTTTGACTGGTCTGTAAAGGCCAAAGTTGTCTTAAAAAAGTAGAGAGGTTCTTCTTTATCACACCGGGTTTTTACCACATGGCTCAGTCTCTTTTTGAAAGCGTCGCACAAAGCAAGAACTCCGAACCTCCAGAGACGATCCATGGAGTTTCCGAGTAAAACGCACCCGTGAACCCAAAGACATAGCCTGGAATCAAACCCCACAACTTTCGGAGCGCGAAGCAGACGGCTTGGCCACGGAGACTCCCAGGGCCACAGTTGTTTAACAAAATCAATCAATCAATTAATCAGGTGCCGTCTCCATAATGAAGGTTGGCTGCAATGGATCTCCAACACTGTCTGTCTCTCGCCTTGACTGTACATTCTGTCAGGCTGAGATTGGTTCATCTCTTGATGTTATCTTCCCACTTGTATCGTTTGTCTACCTCTTGATCGCTTGCCCTCAGCCTAGCCGTCTAGTATGGTTTTTATAAGAGTATCATGTCGTAAATTGGGAACATAAAAGAGATCTCCATAAAATTTTTGTGGATTTTAAAAAGGCTTATGATAGATAGGAATAGTCTGTGGAATGCTATGCAGGAATTTGGAATACCAAGGAAGTTAATCAACATGACCAGACTATGCATGGAAGATACTTATAATATAGTAACATATAAAGGCAGGAAATCAGACCCTTTCCAAATAACATCTGGCTTGAAACAGGGTGATGCACTATCGCCGCTCCTTTTCAATCTGGCTCTAGAGAAAGTTGTAAGGAAGGTAAAGGAGGAATGTGCTAATGGAGGAACATCCAGACTGCTTGGTTATGCAGATGATATAGATATTATAGGGGAAAATGAACAAAAGACATCTGAAATATTGACTCACTTAAAGGAAAAAGCCCAACAAATGGGGCTGGTTATCAACCAAGATAAGACAGAATATATGGTAATTTCAAGAGAAGGAACAGCTAAAAATTCTGGCCACATACAAATAGATAATATAACCATTAAAAGTACGGAAACATACAAATACCTGGGTACAATCTTCAACTGCTCAAACATAATAATGGATGAAATACAAGCTAGAATCAACTCTGGAAATAAGATATTCTATGCACTACAACATCTGCTAAAATCAAATTCGCTATCTCGTAACGCCAAGACCACTATATATAAAACACTGATCAGACCAGTTGTGCTGTACGGCTCTGTAACCTGGAGTACAGCTAAAGAAGACGAAGTCTTGTTACAAACCTTTGAGAACAAAGTCTTAAGACGCATCTTTGGGCCCATTAGGGATACACAAAGTGGATAGTGGAAAGGAAGAAGCTACAAAGACATTTATGATCAGTTTAAGGTCATGCATAGACCACATTTTCACCCTCAGAATAATCATTGAAGACTCCGTAGAATTCCAGTCGAAATTAATCACCAACTTTGTCGACTTTCAAAAAGCCTTCGACAGTATCCACCGTCCTTCACTTTGGAATCTACTTAACATCTATGGTTTTCCTACCAAATATACCAACGTCATAAAATCTTTCTACAAAGAAACACGTTGCTGCGTAAGAACAGAAACAGGCAACTCTGACTGGTTCTCAGTCGAAACAGGAGTGAAACAGGGTTGTGTCTTATCACCGATGCATTTTGGAATAGCTATCGATTGGGTCATGCGCAAATGCACAAACAACACAAATATGGGTATCCATTGGGTTGACAAAATTCTAGAAGACCTGGACTTTGCCGACGACATAGTGCTTTTGAGTTCAACACACCCGGATGCCCAAGAGAAAATAAACCACCTCCAAAATGTTTCAGGGCAAATTGGTCTCCAAATTAACACCACAAAAACAAAGACTATTGATCTTACCAACAGTTCAGATGACACCAAATTGAACAGCTACGTTCTTGAAAAAGTCAACAGCTTTACATACCTAGGAAGCAAAATGACATCTACAGGGGACTCAACACCAGAAATATCATCTAGAATCGCACTGGCATCTAGTGCCTTCAATAAACTGTCAAACATCTGGAAGTCAAAGACACTCAGCAAACACACAAAACTTAAAATCTTCAACTCTTGTGTGATTCCAGTGTTAACGTATGGATGTGAAAGTTGGAAATCAACGGTAGCTTTAGATAAAAAATTAGACAATTTTGAGAACAAATGTCTTAGAAGACTTCTAAACATCCACTGGACAGACTTCAGAACCAATTCGCAAATAAGACAAGAGACTAAGCAAGATACAGTATCCAATTTCATAAGAAGACGCCGTTGGAACTACATCGGCCATGTACTCAGAATGGACAAGTCAAGACTCCCCTACCAAGCCCTCATATGGTCACCGGTAGGGAAAAGAAAACGGGGAAGACCAAGAGAGACCCTGCGTAGAACCATCATTAGAGAAGGCTCATTCAACGGCCAAGTGAATATCCAAGATCTACAACAGGTAGCAGCGAACCGCCAAGCATGGAGAGACAGGACTTCTGCCCTATGCGCCGCCTTAGGCTCAAGAGGAAAGACTAACTAACTAAGTCCCCGCTAATCACTGGTATCATGAAGGCTAATAGACTGAAATGGCTGGGGCATATATAAATAATGGAAGATAATAGGGAAACAAATCTCGCTTAACTCAAGAAATAAATGACCGTAGACCCCGAGGTAGACCACGAAGACGGTGGAGAGATAATATACATACAGACCTACAAGCACTTGGAATCAACGACTGGCAAGAGAAGGTCAACCAGAAAGACGAATGGAGACGGCTTATATGTGTAGCAAAGAACCTCAATGGCTCGGAATGCTAAAGAAGAAGAGGAAGAATCATGTTGTTTAACGAAATATGAATATAATGTTGTTTAACAAAATAAGAAAATCAAAACAATGTTTTCCCGTAATGAATTTGAATATCATCATCATTATGTGCCACGCCGATAAGCGTGGGCGGTCATGTTTTGCCATTTCACTCGATCACCAGAGTTGTGGATCAGCTCAGTGTTGTTGTCCCAACCATGCCACGTGGCCAAGCCATCCAGGTATTTACTTCTCTGCCTTCCCTTTGTTCTCTTAACCTCGATCTTGCCAGTTGTCACCAAGTTCTCCAATTTAATTCTTCTCATAACGTGACCAAAAAATAGTCACTGTCAACGTCTAATTTCTCTAATCAGTTTACGGTTTTTATTTTCATTTGAATAATTTGAGTAGCGAAGACACAAACAATAGATTGCACGATTTATTTGCTTTCATATGTCGTTGCATATCGTCATGTACATACTGAAGAAATAACACAACGTAAAGTAATTAGATAAATCCTTCAAGCTGAAATATACTCAATCTGGCACTGTAAACTGCCTACCACGGTAAGTTTACAATAGATGGAGACAATGCGTTCCGTGTGTTGCATAACACAAATAGTCGATTGTTAATGTTCGCAGAAGCCATCATGATTAATCTGCTTAGGCCAGTTTTGTGCAATGAGAAAGACATGATAGTCAGGCTACTTTGCCTATGTCCTAAATATAACCCAACCATTCCTTATTTTTTTTTTTTTCGCTCGCTCGCTTTGAACTCGAACGTATTCTACACACTACGTCTGGAAGCGCTGGACTCAATTTTGCGTGTGGATTAGCTTTCCCTGTTAATAGTGTCCCTCGCCATCAGGCGACAACACTCCGACTTCAGAGGTACTTGTAATTTGCGTCCCCAAGTCAAGGACGATAGGTCAACATTTTAGCCCAAATATCTATTGTAAGGGGTTGAACTCCTCACCAAGGCACCAGCACACCGGATGTTTAAGAACACGCGTTCTTATCCATTCGGCCATGCTGATCTACTACCTGTCCTTATGAGACAAGATCAAATCAGTCCGCAGGTTCGCAGACTTGGCAATATCAGGCCAGCCAGATTTATAGATATAGATGTTTAGTTAGTTAACTAATACATTTGTTTAATTATTAAAGTGATATCTCAGCAAGATAGTTGTGAATAAAAGTAATGAATGTTCAGATATTCAAAATGGCGCTTACTTTCCGAACTTCTGTGCAACGTGTGGGGAAGGTCACGTGCATCCAACGTGGGCTGTCTAGGTGACCTCAGCTGTATTATTCCTATCTTGAGTGGATGTATTCAATAGCCTATTATAGCATCACAATTGATATGGCAGGAGGCTGTAGAACTATATACTCTTCTATAATCTATAAGGCTTGGGGACGGGTTGGTCACATAGTACTTGTGCACTCAGTTCTTTTACTAGATGTTTGTGTGTCAGTCCAGTTGGACTGTACACTGTGTATAGGTGTAAATCATGTATGTGACAATGCGACTCGACTGTTGAGACAGTCCTCGACTGCAGAGATAGTATATGTTTACCACAATGTAATTGAATTCCATGTGATGGATGAGACTGTCCCCGGCCCCATCTGACTGAAAGTATGGGTCTGGCCAATTTTGACACACCATTCACATGAGGTTGCTTAATATTTTGTTGCAGATTGTTGTGTACCCAACGCCGATATAAACAAAACCTGGCTGCAACAAAACATCAACAAACAACGAAAGTAAGCATCCTTTAACTACTCATCGTGAATTACTTGCCACATAATATTTGTGGAAAAAAAGACTATAAAGGAAATTAACTGCTGCTTAGCACATAACTGTCAAAAAAAAAAAAAACTGTCATTTACTGCCGATATAGTATCTTGAGGTGTAGAGCAGGGGGATCTTGAGCCTGAGGAATTAAGGCCGCCTGGCTAGTGCAGTCACCGAGAACTGTGCAGGTTAGAGTTTTCTTTTTGTCCCTGACAGAAAAACACTCCACACCTTACCGAGGATTCAAACGTGGATCTCCGGAAAGAGAATCCGACATTCTAGCCACTCGGCCAGCCGCTCCTTATAAACACAACCTTTAGCGAAAATCAAGCCCTGACCAGTGAAACATTTTATCACAACCATTGACAATTTTAGAATAATATAAGATCAAGGCACCCCAATATCCAGCCGTACAGATCATCGTCGACTGAGAAGAAGGAGCAGAAACCAGACTTTGAGAACCATGATTTAAATTTGAGCACAACCCACTGCTGGCAACGCCGATCGCATTCTGGTATGAACCTAAGGCCTATCCACGTCAATATGGAAGCACTGTACTCGAGTTTCGCTCTCGTTTGAGCTCGTCAGTAGTGCATATCCTGACCGGATCCGGAAACAGTCCCGGATCACGCGTGTGAAGCGGGTGTGTAACCACGCGGCACACACTGGACACACCAAATTATTACAACAGAATATCACAACGTTACATCGTAGGCTATGCTCAAACCATGATTGCCAACTGTCGGGACAGGACTTGTCACTGGACAAAGAGAAGGCATTTGACAGAATTTCACAATTATGCTTACACAAAGCACTAGCACACTGCAACATAGGACAGTACTATAGACAGTGGATACACATCTTGTTAAAATATCCTGAAAATAAGGTACTGGTGAATCAGTTGTAATTTTCACTATTCATTTGCGTTGAAGTTATTAGTTTTTCTATACCATTTTCTGATGTGGATAGAATTACTGTATCATCAGCATATCAAATCTCTGATAGGTTATGACTACCAATATTTAGGATATCATAGTGCTCCTTTTTTATACCATCTCTGACGTTTCTCATTATATTTTCAGCGTACAGGTTAAACAAATAGCGGGACAGCACACAGCCTAGACGGACTCCTTGTTTGATGTCAAACCCACGTGATGTCTCGCCATCTATTCTAACAGCTGCTTGATTGTCTAGATAAGTGGTTCTCAACCCGTGCTGAACCCCCCCCCCCCCCCCCCCACAGGGGGAATTTTAGAGTTTCCAGGTGGGGGGGGGGGGGTGAAGACCATTTATTTCAAGATCGCGTTAATACAAGAACCGATTACTTGATATTGTATTTTCCTTCATACTTTACAGTTATGTACGTCTCATCCTTCTAAAAATCATTTTATAAAGTAAGTAGACCCACAAATCACGTTTTATGTGGATGTCTAGACTTGTTTTAGTATATGCTATTACATTTATCTTCTATTTTTACGTATACTTTGTAGGGGTGGGGGGATATTTAGGTACGAAATATGAAAGGGGGGAATGCCGTTCTGTAAATATGGTGAAGGGGGGCACGGGCCAAATTTTTTATAGGAAGGGGGGGATGACGTTCTGAAAATATGGTGAAGGGGGGCACGGGAGAAAAAAGGTTGAGAACCACTGGTCTAGATAGAGCATTTTTATGAGTTGTATTACATGTGATGTGTCAGGTGTCAGGTCTTAGTCAGTGTCATATATTCTGAAGGGAGTGGGAAATCACTTTGGTGCATGCCACATTTCTAATCAAAGAAGTTGGGCCCCATCCTCTTCTGTCTTTAATAACCCCAGAATATGACCCTCGAGTTATCTGCAGGCCTCGTCTTATTTAATTTAGTCTAGGAGATATAGATTATGGCCCTGGTGAAAATAATAAATACCAACTGGGATTCTGCCCCTTCTCCAAGGATTCTTATAGCTCTTGAGCCCCCCTTTTGTTTATCAAATCTGAGGAAAGTCTGGAGAATTCTCTCAGCTTGATTTATATCAAGAAAGCATGGATGTTGAGCAGTTGATAGATCTTGAGTCTCTCCCAATTACATATTCCTTCATGAGTTAATTTGGTTTTAAACAATTAAACACATAACCAATCACAATAGATCTTGACAACTTGGTGTACACACATAAGATGGTGAATCACAGATAGGTTGAACCAATAATCAACATAAGATCAGTGACAGTTAATTATTTATTGAATGGGCCTGTGTCTTCTGGCCTGTTATTCATTTTCTATGTTGGTTTATACAAGATAATTTAGATAAATGCATATAGGACCAATGTCACAGACCATCAACAAACAAGCATCAATACATGAGATGTCAATAAGAGTTGAAACATGGTATACATTTGAATGTTGTACATGTTAAGTGTGAAGATGATGAATCTATATTTAGTTATCAGTTCTTGAAAACTGAGTGTCGTGTGGTTTCTTTCTACGAAAATGATACCCTTATGATTTGGAGGATTAGGATAGGCCTGGGTCCATTGACTGATAAATCCACTTCAGTTCTGCCCGTGTAGCTCCTCTGAAGGCCTCCCCATACTCTGCTCATGGCCAAGTCTTCTTCCATCTCAAGTGCGGTTCATCTCTTTCTCTCGGTGGTCTGGTTTAGTTGTTGGCCAGTTGGTTGCCAGTTGGATTCCCATTGGTTGCCAATGGGTTGCCACCCAGATTTCACTGTGTAAGATTGACATAAACATCTACAATCTTCCCAATACAATATTGTAGAAGTAGGTCGGAAGAAATCTAAATTCCTGAAGTAGGAACTAGTTCCCCTCCCCTCCTCTTTTCTCTAATATAGTGTTGGGTTAATTTGGGGTGGTCAGAGTTTATCACACTGTGTACGCCTTGTATCAACTGGTTCCTGCCGTATGTAAGTTCTCATTGGACCTGGGGTCGGTGAGACGTGTACAGTAAGACAGTGACAAGAGTGACGTAGTGTCAAGATGCATGTAAATAAATGACATACATTTATAACATTTCTATCACCCAATTGGGTTTGTAGTGTGTTTAAATGATTCTCTGAGTTTTCCCAATTAACCAACTTCTTCTTCTTCTGTGTATAATAACTCCTCTCCCATTATCTGTTGTTGTTGTGGTGTTGAGTGTTGAGTTGTGTGTGGTTGTGTTTGTTAAGTTGTGTTGCGTAATGAGTTAAGTCAACTTCTGGTGGTGGAGTTCCGCGAAGCACAACTTTTCTGATGTAATGCAGTTCATAAGTGCCCTTATCTAAGTAAAATTTGACACAAATATAAATATTTATTCTATCAAACCCTATTTATTCAATAGATGAAGGAGAAAGGGAAGATTTGATTTCCCCTTCAGCTTTCTAAATTGAAAATAGACATAGATAAGTTTGTTTTAGAACAAGGCACTTGTTCTAGTACACGAACTGTCATTTTAGCTGTAGATAGTGATAGCATTTTTAGCAGTGTTTCTGATGAAAGGCACAGGATTGCTTTAGAATCATCACTTCGTACAGTTGTTTAGAATAGAATGTAGTATTATTATGCACTTCTTAAAGTTAATAACTATCTCTAAGAATATCAGAGATTGCAGTATTCGAAAAGAGTATTAGAGTGTCAGTTGGCCCGGGAATCGGCTCTGCGTCGTCAGAATCGAACAGTCAAACATTTTTCACTTCAGAGGTTTTAATTTATAATAATACATTTCAATTGACATCACAAACACTGGATACCCTTCCTTGTCACTGGCTACATCTGGTCATCAGTTTAATCAAAGGAGTAACAATCTTACCTCGGATCTAGACATTCTGCCGTCCCTATTTGAAAATTTGGTCACACAATCTTTCACGTCTGTTCATCAGGCGGTTTGAGGGAGAAGTGCGCGATTAACATATTCTAAACAGGCGTTTCGCGCGGAAGCGGTGTCACATGTCTGTATTGTCTAATGATCTCCTGAGCTTTGGCTGATGAAATATTTCCCAGAATTCATCTGTCACTTGTTCCAGTTTCAGTTTTGATGTTGCATTAAGTTTTAAAGGTTTGGTTTCAGTTTGCGTTGGTAAAGTCCATTGTTTTATATTTTCTCCTCTTCTTGGCTTGAATTCTTGTCAACTGAATAATGGTGGTTAGCGATTATGCCACAGTCAGATATGACTTAGCTACCGTATACTACCTGCTTTCTGTCAGCGCCGAACGTTGGGCGGCGCTTACCAAACCCGACACCCCACATTGTGCCAACGGCTTCGGGCAGAAGAGCGCAATTGGGAGGGTACAAGCCTTACCCTGGTGCGAGGAAATGCAATCTAAAGACAAAATGTCATGGCAGGGCATACCAGGCCATAAGCCTTGATTGGCGGCTGGTCTAGGATCGAAGCTCCGACAGGCGGACAGTTAGAGCATTGCTTTGCTGATCCGGCAGCTTCTGCAGCTTGTCTTGTTCCAGATGTGGAGGTGTTACCTTTCCTCTGGAGTGAACTAGGCAGGCCGAGAGAGGGACCATGCTGCATGGGCAACACATGATCTCTATATTTTAGCCCAGGCTTTGTGCTATGGAGAGGCAATAACTCCATCTCTGGTCTTAACTGGTCTCGGAATCAAAGCTAGAGGCAACTGCTACGGGTTATAAGTCCCTGTCAATTGGCGTAGACATGGGGCGCCACGCGTTGCCTCTGACGGTGGGAGACACCTACAGGTGTCACTGATCAACTACCGCCCGCCTCAAGCTGGGCATCCCCCAGCCATTTGGGTGCTGATCCTCCACAGCCTGCCTGCTTCAATGGGTGCTTGGGGCTAGGACAAAATCTGAATCGCAGGCTGTAAAACCAATGCACCAGATACACATAAAAAGAAACATAGAAACCTCAAGCTACGGCTTGCAACCTGGAACGTGAGAACCATGTGTCCAGGATTTTCCACTGACTTGACCAATATTGACGATGTGAGAAAAATGGCTGTGATTGATGCCGAACTCAGTCGTCTTAACATTGATATTACTGGTCTGCAGGAGACTCGCCTCGCTGAGGAAGGGTCACTCAGGGAAAACAATTACACCTTTTTTTTTTTTGGAAGGGTAGAGGGCAGGCAGAAAAAAGGCAACATGGTGTGGGCTTTGCAGTGAAGAATTCGCTGCTGGGAATGATTGAAATTCTAGCAGGAGGAAATGAAAGACTATTACCCCCGCGCTTGGCAACCTCTTGTGATTTTGCCACCATTATTACTGCATATGCACCAATACTCGATTCCTCTGATGATGTGAAGGATTCGTTCTATGAGGAGTTAGACTCCGTGATCAAGGCAGTTCCAAAATCTGACTACATTTATATGCTCGGTGATTTCAATGCTCGTGTGGGCAAGGACTCGAGTTCATGGCCAGTGTGCCTTGGAAAATACGGTACTTTTGCTTTCTTTCACCCCAAACAAAAGGGAATCCCAGGGTATGACGTCACATCCAGGGGTTCCCTGTGTTGCGCCGAACATCCAGGGGGTTTCCGTGTGTTGCGCTGTAGCTCGGTGCGCAATTCTATGCGGCGGTGGTACGCTATTCTTGCGGTGGTGGCCAGAATCCAATAATGTCCGCAAGAATGGTGTTGAACACATCTAGACCAGCGCATTTAGTCCCGTCGGCGCCGCCACATGAATTCGCACATGTAGGACTCTAGTAGATGCCTGCGTGTTCCATTCTGCCTCTTGTTTCTCTCCTTGGCCGTTCTCCACATGCGCTCGATACATTGAGTATGTGCACCGGTGGTAGGGTCCCCACAAAGTTGTAGGAGTGGTTGACTGTGAGATGCGTCAATTCGGGAATACTTCCAATTCCGTCGTCGTACGCACGCCCAGAGGTCGGAGACTACAGTTGTGCCAGGCCGAATGTGTGTCCTGATCAGCGGCAGAAGCGTTGCTGCTGTTCTGTCTGGAACACAGAACCATGAAGCAGTCGGCTGTTTCACGACAGATGCCAATAAATACCCCCACATGATGTTTGTGCCTTGTAAATAGGCTCTCATCTATCTCGACAGTGGTATTTGGTCCTCCGATTACTACCGGATTGACTAACAGTTTGTGGGCACAAACCTCTCGTAGGTAATTACTCCAGTCAACAGTTGCTCTCGGCGACATCCCCAACTGTAACTGGCAAAATGAAATGCTTGTCAACTCTTGAGACCAGCAGTATATGAAAAGAATGATCTGTCTGTACGGGAGACACGAGCCTTGCAGCCATGTGCCTTGTCTCAGCGGGATGTCCTGCCGACATGATGAATGTCGTTGGCATCTCCATCTGTCCTGACGCTCA
This sequence comes from Cepaea nemoralis, assembly GCA_014155875.1. Lineage (NCBI taxonomy): Eukaryota > Metazoa > Mollusca > Gastropoda > Stylommatophora > Helicidae > Cepaea > Cepaea nemoralis. The sequence continues at coordinate 1,485,906 of JACEFZ010002737.1, read as the reverse complement.
GTCAGCGATAGCACCATGACATGATTATGAGAACAGCGTCTTGCAGAATGTAAGATGCCATGATGCTGCAGAAAAGCCACGCTACTCTGCTTGTCGTGGACAGCTGCTGCCAGTTCCAGAAAACTCATGATGAGACAGACACACAGAAACGGTTGCCACAGCCAAAGAAACACTGTGGTGTGGGGCAATTGAAACGCACTGACACGCACTCCAGCCGAACACAGAGGAGATCACCGTCGGCGCTAAATATAGCTGGTGACTCTAAATATAGCTCGCAAAGTTTGTTTGGGGTGAAAGAAAGCAAAAGTATCGAAAATACAACATCGGTCGCATGAATAATAATGGGCAAATGCTGCTGGAGCATTGCACCATAAATGACCTATGTATTACAAACTCCTTTTTTAAAACAAAAGAGATGCATAAGGTCACATGGAAACATTCAAGATCCGGCCATTGGCACCAGCTGGACTTCATCATCTCACGGAGACAACATCTGAACCATATATCATTAACTCGAAGTTACCACAGTGCTGATTGTGATACGGATCATTCTTTGGCTGTTGCAAGGGGTAGACTGAGACCAAACAGAATCTACACAGCTAAACACAAATCTAGCCCCAGGATTAATATTATTAACGCTCAAGATCCTGAAAAGTGCATTCAGCTTCAACAGCAACTTGAAGACGCTTTCACTGATACACCAGAAAATTGTACAGTAAATGAAAAGTGGGGTCAACTTAAGGAAACTCTTTATAAAAATGCCGTAGGGGTTTACGGCACTGTGGATCATAAGAGGCAGGACTGGTTTGCGGCCAACAGCGAGACTCTGCAACCCTTGATTGATAAGAAGAAGATAGCTCTCTTAAGAAACAAGGAAAGACCAACGCATAACACTCTGAGTGAGCTAAGGCAAGCTAGGAAGGATGTGCAAAAGGCTGCCAGGCAGTGTGCAAATGATTATTGGATCAAGTTATGTAAGTCCATTCAAATCGCAGGTGATAAGGGAAACATCAGAAGCATGTATGAAGGAATAAAGAAATCATGTGGTCTAGTGATCAAAAGAAGTGCACCATTGAAAACCTTGACTGGAGAAATCATAACTGATAAGAAACAGCAGATGGACAGATGGGTAGAGCACTCTTTGGATCTTTACTCAAGTGAACCAAACTAGTGGATGATGCCCTCAACGCCATATAGGCTCTACGAACTCTTGACCATCTGGACACACTTCCTCACACAACAGAAGTTAAGTGTGCTATAAATGAGCTTGCATCTGGCAAGGCTCCAGGTAAGGATGGGATTCCAATAGAGGTTTTCAGGAGTGGGCAAGACACACTCACTGTACAGGTCCACCAGCTAATAGAGCTATGCTGGCGAGAAGGACAAGTCCCACAGGATTTCAAAGATTCAAGCATCATAACACTGTACAAGAACATTGGTGATCGGAGCGACTGTAACAACTATAGGGGTATCTCACTTCTGTGTATTGTTGGAAGAGTATTTGCCAGAATTGTTCTTCGCAGACTTCAAGTCCTAGGAGATCAGGTCTACCCCAAATCACAGTGTGGCGTTCGACAGAACTGGTTGCCACATATCAGTCACTGACACATAACAGACTGAGAAAGGCTGAAGGGAGTTTCCCTAAAAAACGCACCGAATGGTACAATGATAGAATGCGCAGGGAAACTAAGGAGATGGGTCAGACGTCAACAAACAAGTTTAGACTGTTACACCGGCTTGGGATTCGGATGTGTGTGATATTCTGAGGAGTCAATGTCGTGGACCAGATTGGATATTCTTATGCAGGTATAGCTCATATTCAAGTGGACGACGGGAGGAGTCACTTGCTGGGATCGAAAGACCATGGACCCAGGAGCGAGATGAATATAACTAGAGGATACTGACACGGAACAAACGAACACAGGAATGAAAACCAGAATGAGCGCTGAGGTAGAGGTTGAGGACATATGAGCATGGCAATTCGAGCTGCTCGTAATAGGTGCTGATCCTGTCTTAAGGACACCCTATAGAGACGAAGAATTGTGTATTGCAACATTGTTTATACACCCAAATAAACAGGTGTATTTTAATGCTTTATCGTCAGAGCCGCATCTGTGAGTTTTCGTTGCCAACTTCAGTTTGATGTTGAGTGTTTTTGTTTACTCTGGAGGCGAGCCAAATTTCAACAATACCTCGGGTGGATTCTTATAATTGAGAGGGATCGCACTTCGAGGCACCGGTCTACCATTGATATGATATTCTCATTGCGACAAATGCAAGAAAAATTCCGTGAACAGAATCAACCACTGTTTATTGCCTTCATCGACCTCACAAAGGCATTTGATTTGGTCAGTCGTGAGGGTCTGTTCAAGGCACTAAAGAAGATTGGCTGCCCACCAACTCTTCTGTCCATTGTGGAATCGTCCCACACAGGCATGAAGGGTATAATCATGTTTCATGGTGCAACTTCTGAAGAGATTGAAATCACGAGTGGAGTTAAGCAAGGTTGTGTACTAGCTCCCACCTTCTTTGGAATATACTTTTCACTTCTACTGAAATATGCCTTTCGTGATCAGGATGGTGATATATACATTCACTCACGCTCGGATGGCGGCCTCTACAATGCTCAGAGATTGAAGGCCAAGACCACAATTAGGAGGATACTGATCAGAGAGTTGCTTTTTGCAGATGATTATGCAGTTATGACCCAGTCTGAGGAAGAATTGCAATGTCTACTATCCGCATTCTCCAATGCTTGTTCTGAATTTGGTTTAACAATTAGCAAAAAGAAGACACAAGAAGACTTATGTCACAAGGTACACATCAATCTTTATTGACGACACCGAACTAGAGATGGTAGACCATTTTACATATCTAGGATCAGTGGTAAATAGCAAATTATCAATAGATCAGGAAATCAACATCCGGATTGGTAAGGCAGCAACAACAATGAACAGGTTAAGAAAAAGAGTCTGGGAGAACAGGAAGCTTACTGCCAAAACAAAAGTCCTTGTCTATCAAGCCTGTGTAATTAGTACTCTTCTTTATGGCAGTGAAACCTGAACAACTTACTCACACCAAGAGAAACGTTTAAACAGCTTTCATATGCGGTGTCTGCGAAGAATTCTTGGTATTAAGTGGCAAGACAAAATCACAAATACTGAAGTATTGGAAAGATCAGGTTGTGTGACGGTTTATTCGTAGACTTAGATGAATAGGACATCCCAGGAGGATGGATGATGGTAGAATACCAAAGGACATCTTTTTTGGTGAATTACAGATGGGTAAGTGATCTCAGGATCGGCCTCTACTACGATACAAAGATATGTGTAAGCGGGACATGATTTATACAGGCATTGATAATGCACATTCGGGGCAGGTTGCCGCTGAACGTGTTGCATGGAGGGCAAACATCAGAAATGGAATAAAGACAAAGGAGAAAATTATTGCAGATAAGTCACACACCGAGCGTGTGAGACGTAAGATGGTGCATGATGGTGGAAATGACCACGTGTTCACATGAACCCACTGTGAACGGACATTTACAGTGCGAATTGGCCTTATCAGTCACATTCGCTACCGCCATAGGTAAAAGTTATTATGCCTTTTTAAAGCACAAACTATCGTCTGTCAAGACGGCAAGGTGACATTTTCTTCACGATTTCCCAAAGTTTCTGATGTTGTCCACAGCCAAATGCCTTTGAATAATCCACAAAACATGAGCAAAGGTTTATATTAAATTCTCCACATTTCTCTATTATTAAACGCATATTGAGTATGTATACTTACCAATAAAAAGATATCAATGTAAACGAGAAAAAGAGTGTTGAAGTGCTGCATAGAACCTATACTTTTGTATGGATGTGAAGCGTGGACCATAAGTAGTCAAGCTGAAAAACAGCTGACAGCTGTGGAAATGTGGTTTCTGAGGAAAATGCAAAGAATACCATGAACAGACAGAAAAACCAATGAACAAGTCCTTCAAGAAACAAATGAAGATCATAAAGTTATTAGAGTCATTAGATGTAGACAGTCAAAATTTTTTGGGCATGTTATGAGACGAAATGACTTGGAGAACTTGGTGACGACTGGCAAGATCGAAGGGAAGAGACCAAGGGGAAGACCGAGAAGTAAATACCTGGATGGCTTGGCCACGTGGCATGGTTGAGACAGGAACACGGAGCTGATCCACGATTCTGGTGATCGAGTGAGATGGCAGAGCATTACCGCCCACGCTTATCGGTATGGCACATGATGGATGGATGGATGGATGGATGGATTGATGGATTGAGTATGTGATCTCTTACACAGGCTATATACACCCCAACAGCATATAGACAACATAATACATACCTTTAGTTTTTTGCCAGTTTAAGAATGTTACTTGTTACCATGACATTCTGATATTTTGCTAAAAGACTATTCTTTCTTTTAGTATATAATGAGTTGTCCACCTATAATAATCGTTTAGTTAACAATATTTTAATTAAACTACATCTGTCAAACCATTAAGCATACAACATTATTCCATCTAAAAGGCTTGGGACATTAGACTGACACACACTCCTAAAGAGTCAACCGATTGTAACCACTGCCATACCAGTGTTTCTGCTTCTTTGAAGTGATTCAATAACCCCAAAAAATGTATATTGACCAAGGCCACACCCATAAACTTAATACAAATCATCAGCTCTACAAACACACTAACAAGAAGTTATTTATTTCCCCACAATGAAGTGACTGGAGGTATGTAATTACTTTTACACTTACAAAGGAAATAACACCAGAACAACGACTTTGTGAATTACGTAATAACGAGAAAAAAACAAAGATAACTCATAAAAAAAATCTGTAAACGTATATCGGACAATAAAGGGCTGCAAAAAAAAAGAGTTTTAACAGTCCTGTTGCATGCTCCCTGTCTGAGGCGTCCAAGAAGGCTATCGGTCCACTCTTACCGGAAGGTCTTGCGCGTTCTCCCAGCCTTAACTTTCCTGGATTTAGAGATAAGGACTGAGCATGGCATGTGATCACTCCCATGGTCATTCAAAACAGTCCCATTTACATCAAGGACTCATGACTGGGAGACAAGTGCCAGGTCAATAGCTGTGTCTGCATCGCCAGGCCTCATACCATTCTAGTCGGCCTACCATCATTTATGCAAACCACATCGGAGTCCACCATGGCATCCGCAAGGGCAATTCCCTATCGGTTTTCTCCACTACTGTCCCAATCTCTGTTCCTCGCATTGAAGTCTCCACATATGATTAGCCTATCACCTGGTAATTCCTCCAATTCCTTAAGCCAGTCCCAGTGTTCCTTTCTGACAAAACAGTCCACTGCCGCATATACATTTATGATGTTCCAACTTAAGCCATCAATCTCCATTTGTATACCCTGGACCTCTCTTGCACTGTGATTCCACTGGCTCAAGTCAAGTACCACATGCTTCACTCCTCCCTTCACCAGCAGACATTGCCCATGTCTCATCTGCCCAGTAGGGTTTATATAACTGGCGTACCCATGGCAATGGTATTTGTCTGTATTTAGCTCCTGGAGCATGAGGACATCAAAATCATATATTAGCTTCTCCAATACAGGACCTCTCTGCCTGGCACTACGACAGTTCCAGTATCCCACTCTTACATGGTTGAAACCAAGTCTCTCCACTTTTCGTCTTGTTCTCCTGGCGCATGCCCTCCTATTTCTATGCCTTCTTCTCACACCACTTCATCGTCTTCTCCTCCTCACTCACTCTCTTCGCTAGCCTCTGAAATATGTGTCAAGCGCAGATCACGTGCTCCGTAGCTCCGGCGACTATTCCCGTGTATATTTAACCCCATAAGCAAAGTTTGGATATTGCAGGAAATAAACAGTCACCCTAGTAGAGCCTGCCTGGTAGGGAAGGCTCAGGGGGTGTCCAACAGGAGTCCGTACGCCTGGCGTTGCTCCGCCTGCATACCAGACATCCCACGTTCACGATGAGTTCACCCGTGGCCATTCAGTCCTCGGCACGTCGGTCCACCTTAATCGGAGTTTTCCGTCTCCTAGATGGACTGCTGTCCAAAGCTAACGGGTTCCACTCCACCTACCCGGGGGAGGGGTTAGAGAGTTTCGACTCGCTTGGCAGGCATGTCTCCGAGCATATGAGGTAATTTCTAAGGAACTCAGATTCCACCCTGAGATCCCGCCTCGTCCACTGTGCCCAACCATCAGTTGGTCCGCGACTGCTTATTGGGTATTCGCAGCTAATCTCTATATCTAGAGGCCGTTCCACGATCCGCCACCTGTGGACGCGCTGGGTTTGGGATGGTCACCCCAGCTTTACCCAGAGAAAGTTGAAAGTAGAAAGTTGAAAGTATCATCATCATCATCATCATCAAGTGCCATGCCGGCTGGCATAGGCGTTCATGGCTTTCCACAGATCTCGGTGATATTCCTGCATGCCACAGTCTCAGACCATCCAGCATTATTTCTCTTGGTCTGCCCCTCCCTCTCTTCCCCGCGATCTTTCCAGTTGTCACGATTGTCTCCAATGCCTCTCTTCTCATCACATGACCATATGACCATAACCAAGGGAAAAGTTATGTTAAGCTCCACTCCACTCACCACAAATTATTATACTATATACTATTAGCTCGAGATGAAGTTACTA